>CAUYRH010130717.1:0-17515 GCA_963574655.1 Perodicticus potto | reverse complement strand
TTTTCCCTAAGAATGTTACCTTTTCAGGCTCCACAGTAAATGAAATATGTGCAACTGTCCCAGTAATGGTTAGGCAAACCGCTCAACCTTGTCCAGACCTCAGTGTTTTTTTTTTTTGAGACAGAACCTCAAGCTGTCACCTTGAGTAGAGTGCCATCGTATCATAGCTCACAGCAACCTCCAACTCCTGAGCTTAAGCGCTTCTCTTGCCTCAACCTCCCAAGTAGCTGGGACTACAGGTGCCCACCACAATGCCAAGCTGTTTTTTGGTTGTAGTTGTCATTGTTGTTTGACAGGCCCAGGCTGGATTCGAACCTGTCAGCTGTGGTGTATGTGGCTGACGCCTTAGCTGCTTGAGCTACAGGCACCAAGCCTGACTTTTCTATTTCCTTATAGAAATATAGTCTTATTCTTGTTCAGACTGGTCTTGAACTGACCTCAAGCGACCCTCTCACCTAGGCCTCCCAAAGTGCCTAGGTGAGAGGCCTAGGATTACAGGTGTGAGCCATTGTGTCCAGCCATAGCTGTGTTTGTCGTTCAGGCTTTTGCTTTACAGCTTCAGTCTGTAACTTGGTCTTGAGGAAGCTATGGATCTACATTTGGCAAGAAGTATTTAGGTTAGTTATGAGTTAAGACCAAGACTTATTTTTTTCTTTTTCTCTATCTCACGTATTTAAGTTCTAAAATGTGCTTGTGAACGAGCTGCGTGGGCGGTGGCGGCGAGAGCCCTGGCCGCGCTGGGCTGAGCGAGGGCCCGCGAGGCCGCTGGCTGCGCCTCGCTCCGGTCTGCGCCTACTTCCTCTGCGTATCGTTGGCCGCCGTGCTGCTCGCGGTGTACTACGGTCTCATCCGGGTCCCTACGAGGCCCCCAGCGGTCCCTAGCGGTCCGCTGCCCAGCACGCCATCCCCTCCGTGCGCCTCCCGCCCTGGCGCGCCCAGCGCCTGCCGCTGCCTCCATCTCCTGCTTCCTGGGAGCTCCGGGAAGGCCGAGACCCCAGCTCCAGCTGCAGCCAAGCCGCCGTCGCCGCCACAGCGACCCATCAGAAGCCTGGAGAGACGTCAGAGGCCGCGGGGAGGGGGTGAGGACCTGGGTAACCCTCCTTTCCACCCAACCCGAACCATCAGCCTTCGAGACCCTGGTGCTCCACGCCGTGGATGCGCCATCCCTGAGTGGGCCCGGGCTGCCTGCTAATGACAACGCCCAGCGCCTTCGGAACCATCACTCTGAAGAATGGCGAGCTAACTGGCTCCGGGCAATACTCCTTGCAGCTCCTCTGCTGTCAGGCCGGGTCCTCCACCATCTGGCGGACCCCATCCGGACTTCTGCCTCCTATCCCTCCCTCCCCCGTAGGATTAGAGCACAGACCCCACAGTTCACCCTTCTCATCTCTCTGAATCTCTGTGTCTATCTGTTCTGCAATAAACTCCAGCCCCAGGTGCCAAAAATAAATAAATAAATAAATAAATAAATAAATAAATAAATAAAATAAAATGTGCTTGTGTGGGAGGCGGAAGAATTTTCCTCTTTATCTCTTCAAGGATAGACCCAACAGACCTTTTCTCCACCCTGGCCTGTTCCTGATGATGATCAGTTTCAGAATTCTTGACCTTCTGACTCTAGTGAAGTTCCTGCCACCTCACTCAGGCACACCCTGGACCTTGTCACGACTGTTTCATTCAGAAATGCCAACACACTGGTCTTTGGCCACAACTTGCTTGCCATCGGCTTGCTCACCTCCCCCACTCCCAGCTCCCCCGCTCTCTGCCATCAGCCTGGATCTCTTTTCTAAGCCCCAACCCAAGCGTGGCTCCTTCTCTCCCTCTCCTCCACAGGAAGGTGCTCCTCCTCCCGTCTGAGGCCAGCTGCACACGGAGGTGCAGACTCTGTCCTTCTCAGCCCTTCAGCACTCTGTTCTGCCGTCATCCCACTTTCCCTCCATCTCCGTTGTTTCCTTTCTCATTCTTTCCCAAACACATATAAACACACTTAAGCTTTTCTCACCTCAGGAAAGTACCCCTCTCTAGCTACAAGCCAATCTTGCAAGCTCCCTGCACAGCATAGTTTAACTGTGTGCCGCCCACTCACTCTTAGTCCTGTTCCTGGCCCTTATACTCCAGTTGTTCTTCCATAGGCCATGGCAACTTCCTGATTATAAAATCCAGGGAACAGTTGCTATTTTTCTTAAACTTTGTGTTGCATTTGTCACTATGAATTACTTCTTTCTGCTCCTCCTTCCCCTCCTTTTTTTTTTTTTTTTTTTTGAGACAGAGTCCCACTTTGTGGCCCAGGGTAGAGTGCAGTGGCATCACAGCAACCTTCAGCTCTTGGACTTAGGCGATTCTCTTGCCTCAGCCTCCTGAGTAGCTGGGACTACAGGCACCCGCCAGTATGCCCAGCTATTTTTTTGTTGCAGTTTGGGCGGGGCCAGGTTCAAACCTGCCACCCTCAGTGTATGGGGCCAGTGCCCTACTCGCTGAGCCACAGGCGCCGCCCCCCCACTTCTTTTCTCTTTCTTCTTCTTCTTTTTTTTTTTTTTTGTAGAGACAGAGTCTTACTTTATGGCCCTCGGTAGAGTGCCGTGGCATCACACAGCTCACAGCAACCTCCAACTCCTTGGCTTAAGCGATTCTCTTGCCTCAGTCTCCCAAGTAGCTGGGACTATAGGCACCCGCCACAACGCCCGGCTATTTTTCTGTTTTGCAGGTTGGCCGAGGCCGGGTTTTAACCCACCACCTTTGGTATATGGGGCCGGCGCCCTACTCAATGAGCTACAGGCACTGCCCTCTTCTTTTTTTGAGGCAGAGTCTTGCTCTGATGCACTAGCTAGTGTGCACTGGCATGATCATAGCTCATTGCAACCTCAAATTCCTGGGCTCAAGTGATCCTCCTCCTTTAGCCTCCTGAGTAGCTGGGACTGTAGGTATGCACCACCAGACCCAGGAAGTCTGGTCTGTCTTTCTTTCTTTCTTTTTTTTTGAGACACAATCTCACTTTGTTGTCCTTGGTAGAGTGCCTTGGCATCATAGCTCACAACAACCTCAAACTCTTGGGCTCAAGTGATCCTCTTGCCTCAGCCTTTTGAGTAGTTGGGACTTTAGGCGCCTGTCACAACACTCAGCTAATTTTACAGATGGGATCTCACTCTGGCTCAGGCTGGTCTCAAAATCATGAGCTCAAGCAATCTGCCTGCCTTGGCCTCCCAGAGTGCTAGGATTATAGGCATGAGCCACTGCACCGTTCCTCCTCAGTCTGGTCTTGAACTCCTAACTTCAAGTTATTCTCCTGCTTTGGACTCACAGAATGCTAGAGTTATAAGCATGAGACACCCTGCCTGGCCCCAATAATCTTTTATTTTATTTTATTTTATTTTTTGAGACAGAACCTTAAGCTGTCACCCTGGATAGAATTCTGTGGCATCACAGCTCACTGCAACCTCCAATTCCTGGGCTCAAGCAAGTCTCCTGCCTTCGCCTCCCAAGTGGCTGGGACTACAGGCGCAGGCCACAACGCCTGGCCATTTTTAGGTTGCAGCCACCATTGTTGTTTGGCGGGCCCGGGCTGGATTCGAACCCACCAGCTCAGGTGTACGTAGCTGGTGCCTTAGCCCGTTGAGCCACAGGCGCCGAGCCCCCAATAATCTTTTAAATACACACATGTAGGCTGGGTGTGGTGACTTATGCTTGTAATCTCAGCACTCTGGGAGGGTGAGGTGGGTGGATTGCTTGAGCTCAAGAGTTCAAGACCAGCCTAAGCAAGAACAAGACCCATGTCTAACAGGCACTAGTAGTCCCAGCTACTTGAGAGGCTGAGGCAAGAGAATCACTTGAACCCAAGAGTTTGAGGTTGCTGCGAGCTATGACCCCACAGCACTCTACTGAGGGCAACAAAGTGAGACTCTGTCTCAAAAAATAAAATAAAATACATGTATACACAGTTGATCTTTTCTTTCTTTCTGTTTTATTTATTTATTATTTATTTGTGTGTGTGTGTGTGTGTGTGTGTGTGTGTGTGTGTGTGTGTGTGTGTTGTAGTTTTGGCCAGGCCCGGTTTGAAGCCGGCACCCTCAGTATATGGGGCCAGCGCCCTCCATATATGTGGCCGGTGCCCTATCTACTGAGTCACAGGCATTGCCCCCACAGTTGATCTTTTCACTATCCAGTTTACAATCCTTCAATTGTTTCCACTCTCAAACTCTTTAATCTTAATGACCTGATTTCTGTACTTCTTCACTTTTACTCCTTGATAACAGCTACACAAATGTACTTGTCAAATCACCCTGAATTTCTGCATAGCTCTAAACATTCACCTTGCTTTCAGATGCCCTTTCTTCTTACTGGGCCTGCTTCCTCTCCTTCTTGCTTTTCACTGAACTTTCTTTTCTTTTCTTTCTTTCTTTTTTTTTTTTTTTTTTGAGACAGAGCCTCAAGCTGTTGCCCTGGGTAGAGTGCAGTGGCATCACAGCTCACAGCAACCTCCAATTCCTGGTTTCAAGTGATTCTCCTGCCTCCGCCTCCCAAGTAGCTGGGACTACAGGAGTCTGCTACAATGCCGGGCTATTTTTTCATTGCAGCCGTCATTGTTGTTTGGAGGGCCCAGGCTGGATTCGAACCCGCCAACTCAGGTGCCAACCCTTTTCACTGAACTTTAACTCATCCTTTAAGAAGAAAACCTTCGGCTCAGCGCCTGTGGCTCAAAGGGCTAAGGCGCCAGCCACATACACCTGAGCTGGTGGGTTCGAATCCAGCCCAGGCCCGCCAAACAACAATGACGGCTGCAACCAAAAAAATGGCCGGGAGTTGCAGTGGGCTCCTGTAGTCCCAGCTACTTGGGAGGTGAAGGCAGGAGACTTGTTTGAGCCCAGGAATTGGAGGTTGCTGTGAGCTGTGATGCCACAGCACTCTATCCAGGGTGACAGTTTGAGGCTCTGTCTTAAAAAAAAAAAAAAAAAGAGAAGAAGAAAGCCTTCAGGCAGCGTCTGTGGCTCATCGCTCATCGAGTTGGGCACCGGCCCCATATACTGAAGGTGGCGGGTTCAAGCCCAGCCTCGGCCGAACTGCAAAACAAAAAAATAGCCAGGCGTTGTGGCAGCACCTGTAGTCCCAGCTACTCGGAAGGCTGTAGCGAGAGAATCGCCTAAGCCCAGGAGTTGGAGGTTGCTATGAGCTGTGTGATGCCACGGCACTCGACTGAGGGTGATAAAGTGAGATTCTGTCTCTACAAAAAAAAAAAAAGAAGAAGAAGAAAGCCTTAAAGCTGCTTTGACTTTGCCAAGAGTTAAGTGCCCTCCTTAGCTTTTCAAGGCAACCTTTTATTTTATTTTATTTATTTATTTATTTTTTTGTAGAGACAGAGTCTCACTCTATCACCCTCGGTAGAGTGCCATGGTGTCACACAGCCCACAGCAACCTCCAACTCCTGGGCTTAGGTGATTCTCTTGCCTCAGCCTCCCGAGTAGCTGGGACCACAGGCGCCTAGCACAATGCCCGGCTATTTCTTGTCGCAGTTTGGCCAGGGCCAGGTTTGAACCCACCACCCTTGGTACATGGGGCCAGCGCAGATAGGGGCTGGCCCTTGGCTGCTGGCTCAAGATGAAATGGAAAAAAGCAGAAAGTGGAAGTGATTTTTTAACTAAGCTAAATTTAATTAACTGGAAGTTCTGTCTTTTATTTTGGGATTATGTCCTTCCTACTTCTTTTTTTTTTTTTTTAAATAGTTTTTTTGTCCGGGGCTGGGTTTGAACTCACCACCTCTGGTATATGGGGCCGGCGCCCTACTCCTTTGAGCCACAAGTGCTGCCCATGTCTTTCCTACTTTGGAGTTAAAATTGCCTTTTATGAATTAGTGCTGATAATAGATGGCAGTTTATTTTGATGTCCTGAATGGCAGAGTTAAAAGATAACCAACCCTATGTAAATCCCTCAAATCACTTTTAAAGTGTTACTGAATCCCAAATCTGGTAACCACTCATCATTTTGGCGGGCCAGGTATAAGGCCATATGACCCCAGGAACTCAGGGTTGTGAAAGACCAGAGAAAGAGAGGAGAGAGAGAGAGAGAGAGAGAGAGAGAGAGAGAACCTCGTCTTGAGTGATAGAATGATCAAACAGTTAAAGAATCAAAGTGTCTGGAGTTGGGGTCAGGGCCTGTGGCTCAGTGGGCTAAGGTGCCAGCCATGTACACCTGAACTGGCGGGTTCAAATCCAGCCCGGGCCCGCCAAACAACAATGACGGCTGCAACCAAAAAAATGGAACACCAAACCGGATGTTGTGGTGGGCACCTGTAGTCCCAACTACTTGGGAGGCGGAGGCAAGAGACTCGCTTGAGCCCAGGTATTGGAGGTTGCTGTGAGCTGTGATGCTACAGCACTCTATCCAGGGTGACAGCCTGAGGCTCTGTCTCAAAAAAAAAAAAATGTCTGGAGTTTGGTTTTGCCACCTATAAGTTCATGTAGAAAGAAAAGAGCCATTGTGATTTTTTTTTTTTTTTTTGAGACAGAGTCGAATTATTTTACCCTTGGTAGAGTGCAGTGGAGTCACAGCTCACAGCAACCTCAAATTCTTGGGCTTAAGTGATTCTCTTGCTTCAGCCTCCCAAGTAGCTGGGACTACAGGCACTCATCACAATGCCCAGCTATTTTTGTTGTTGTTGTTGTTTTTGTTGTAGTTGTCATTGTTGTTTAGCAGGCGTGGGCCAGGTTTGAACCTGCCAGCCCTGGTGTATGTGGCTGGCACACTAACCACTGAGCTATGGGTGCTGGGCCATGTATTTTGTTGTTGCTTTTGTAGAGACAGAGTTTCACTTTATCACCTGCGGTAGAATGCTGTGGTGTCACACAGCTCACAGCAACCTCCAACTCCTGGGCTTGGGTGATTCCCTTATCTCAGCCTCCCAAGTAGCTGGGACTTCAGGCGCCTGCCACAATGCCCAGCAATTTTTTTGTTGCAGTTTGGCCAGGGCCGGGTTTGAACCCACCACCCTCGGTATATGGGGCTGGGTTTGAACTTGCCACCCTCAGTATATGAGGCCGGCGCCCTGCCCACTCACTGAGCCACAGGCCCTGCCCACGTATTTTGGTTAAATTTAACACATATTATTGGCAGCTTCTGTACCTCAGTGGGTAAGGTGCAAGCCACATACACTGAGGCTGGCAGTTTCGAACCCTGCCTGGGTCAGCTAAACAACAATGACAACTGCAACAAAAAAATAGCTGGGCGTTGTGGCAGGCACCTGTAGTCCCAGCTACTTGGGAGGCTGAGACCACGGCTCT
Organism: Perodicticus potto; assembly: GCA_963574655.1. Classification (NCBI taxonomy): domain Eukaryota; kingdom Metazoa; phylum Chordata; class Mammalia; order Primates; family Lorisidae; genus Perodicticus; species Perodicticus potto. Next base: position 10,247 of record CAUYRH010130717.1, on the reverse strand, counting down.
CTACTGAGGGCGACATAGTGAGACTCTGTCTAAAAAAAAAAACACACACACACATTAATATCTTCACCTTCATTTTAAAGATAAGGAAACTTAAGACATGAAGGTATTAAGGAACCTACCCAGGTCACAGCTAGTTAGCAGCAGAGCCAAGAGTTGAAGCCAGGGCATTTGGCTCTGGAAGCCATGCTCTTAATCCTCTTATTACACTGCCTGGCTAGAAGCAATATAAGACTTTTGTGGCATGTAATGATCTATTTTCAGCCTCTGATTCCATAGACAGAAAGTGCCTGTGGACTAAGTTGCCTGCTTGTGTTGAGCTGTTGTCAGTGATCCCTTTTTGAGTTTTTTCCACACCATCACTGGGAAAATCAGAACAGGTGGATAGCCTTTTGACAGTCCCCACAGATAAACAGCAGCAAAAGCAATGAATTTTGCAATAAAGCTGGTCACATGAATGTTTTCATTTCCTAGCACATAAAGTTGTGTTTATGCTACACCGCAGTCTCTTATACAGTGTGCAATAGCATTATATCTAAAAAATATACGTACCTTAAATAAAAAGTACTTTACTGTTAAAAAGTGCTAGTGATCATCTGCGCCTTTAGTGAGTTGTTAACATTTTTGCTGGTGGAGGGTGTAGCCTCAATGTTGATGGCTGCTAACCAGTCAGGGTGGTGGTTGCTAAAAGTTGGGGTGGCTGTGGCAATTTCTTAAAATAAGGCAATAATAAGCTTGCTACATCGATTGACTCTTCCTTTTACAAAGGATTTCTCTGTAGCATGTAATGATGTTTGATGGTATTTTACCTACAGTAGAACTTCTTTTAAAATTGGAGTCAATCCTCTCAAACCCTGTTCCTGCTCTGTCAACTAAGTATATGTAATATTAATCTAAATCCTTTGTTGTTATTTCAACAATGTTCACAATATCTTGACCAAGAATAGTTTTCCATCTCAGGAAACCACTTTCTTTGCTCGTCTGGAAGAAGCAACTCTTCTGTTCAAGTTTGATCATGAGATTGCAGCAATTCAGTCACATCTTTGGGCTCTACTTCTAATTCTAGTTCTCTTGCTATTTCCACCATATCTGCAGTTACTTCCTTCACTGAAGTCTGAAACCCCCTCAAAGTCATCAGTGAGGGTTGCAATCAAGTTGTTCGAAACTCCTGTTTATGTTGATATTTTGACTTCCTCTCATGAATCACAAATGTTCTTTTTTCTTTCTTTCTTTTTTTTTTTTTTGAGACAGAGTGGTATTTTGTCGCTCTTGGTAGAATGCCATGGCATCAAAGATCACAGCATCCTCAAACTCTTGGGCTCAAGTGATCCTCTTGCCTCAGCCTCCCGGGTAGCTGGGACCACAGGCATCCACCACAACACCTGGCTATTTTTTAGAGACAGGGTCTTGCTCTTGCTCGGGCTGGTCTTGAACCAGTGAGCTCAGGCGATCCACCCACCTCAGACTCCCAGAGTGTTAGGATTACAGGCGTGAGCCACTGTGCCCTTGTATCTTCCAGCCTTCGTAAAACTGAAGAGAGGTAGGGCCTTCTTCTGTATTGGCTTTGGCTTAAAAAAATATTATGGCAGGTTTGCTCTATTATCCATACCACTAAAATCTTCCCTATATCAGCAGTAAGACTTTATCATTTTTATGTTTACTGGAGTAATACTCTTAATTTCCTTTGAGCAGCTTTTCCAAGTTGCTTTCACAAATTGACTAACTGGTGCAAGAGGCAGGCCTAGCTTTCAGCCTATTTCTGCTTTCAATATGCCTTCCTCACTAAGCTTAATCATTTCCAGCTTTTTTTTTTTGAGACAGAGCCTCAAGTTGTTACCCTGGGTGGAGTGCTGTTGCATCACAGCTCACAGCAACCTCCAACTCCTGGACTCAAGCGATTCTCCTGCCTCTGCCTCCCAAGTAGCTGGGACTACAGGTGCCCTCCACAACACCCGGCTATTTTTTTTGTTGTTGTTGCAGCCATCATTGTTGTTTGCCCGGCCCAGGCTGGATTCGAACCCACCTGCTCAGGTGTATGTGGCTGGTGCCTTAGCTGCTTGAGCCCATTTCCAGCTTTTGATTTCAAGTGAGAGATGTGTGCTTCTTCCTTTCCCTTGAACAGGTAAAAGCCAGTGTAGGATTATTAATTGACTTAATTTCTCTCTTTTACTATATATATATATAAAATATGCAGAGATGGGGTCTTGCCATGTTGCTGAAGTTGGTCTCAAACTCCTTGCCTCAAGCTATCCTCCTGCCTCCAAAAGGCTGGTCCCTAATTTCAATATTGCTATATCTCAGACAATAGGAAGGCAGAAGAGAGGAAGCAAGATGGGGGTTAGGGTAGAGAGGACAGTCAGGCAGTAGAGCAGTCAGAGCACACACAACATTATTTATTTATTTATTTTTTTGTTGTTGTTGAGACAGTCTCACTACGTAGCCCTTGGTAGAGTTACGTGGTATCACAGATCACAGCAACCTCAAACTTTTGGGCTTAAGCAATTCTCTTGCATTGTTGTTTTTAGCTGGCCCAGGCCAGGTTGGAACCCGCCACCCTCAGTGTATGTGCCTGGCACTGTAACAACTTGTGCTATGGTCACTGAGCCTATTTTTTTTTTTTTGAGACAGAGTCTAACTTTGTCACCCTCGTGGTGTTACAGCTCATAGCAACCTCAAACTCTTGGGTTTAAGGGATTTCCTTGCCTCAGCTTCCCAGGTAGCTGGGACTATAGTTACCCACCACAGAGCCCCGCTATTTTTTTGTTATTGTTGTCATTGTTTAGCAGGCGCTGGCGGAGTTCGAACCCACCAGCCCCAGTGCATGTGGCTGGCGCCTTAACCACTGAGCAACAGGCCTTGAGCCCACACACAACATTTATTGATTAAGTTTGCTGTCTTTATATGAGTGTGATTTGAAGTTCCCCCCTACATTACAATAATATAAAAAAAAATCACTGATCATAGTCCACCATAATAGATATAAGAATAACAAAAATGTTTAAAATATAAGAATTTCCAAATGTGACACAGAGATGTTCAGTGAGCACATGCTGTTGGAAAAATGGAGCCAATAGACTTATTTGATGCTGGGTTGCTACCAGCCTTCAATTTGTAAAAAAAAAAAGGAAATATTTGCAAAATATGAATAAAGCGAATTTCAATAAAACAAGATATGCCTGTACTTATTTTCATGGCAAAGGCTCTGAGAAGTCCTGATAGGCAGAGAAACCACTATTAATCCTTTAAAAAAAAGATGGATGAATTGTGTTATAATCATATAATGGAATTGCAGAGCAATGAAAATATATGATTGCTGCACATGGCGTCATCTTACAATTATAATGGTAAGTGAAAGAAACCAGACAAAGGCACGCAAAATTCAATCATGAAGGCATGCAAGGCTGTGTTCCCTCTGGAGACTCTAGAGGAGAGAATCAATTTCCTTGCCTTTTCCAGTTTGTAGAGGCTGCCTGCATTCCTTGTCTGGTGGTCCCAATTCATCTCCATAGCTAGAAATGACAAGTCAAATCTTTCTCACATTGTGTTAACTCTGACACTGACTCTTCTCTCTGCTCCATTTAAGGATTGAAACTTACCCAGAAAATTTAGGCTATTCTTCCTATTTAAGATCATCTATCTAATTAGCACACTAAATTATACCGGCTACCTTAATTCTCCTTTGCCATATAACTATAACATAATCACAGGTTCTGGGTATTAGGTCATTATTCTGCTTACCATACCTACTAAGGGATTAGATGCACAGCCTATTTAACCTAGCTCCTTCTTTTTTTTTTTTTTTGAGACAGAATCTCATTATGTCACCCTTGGTAGAGTGCTGTGCCATCACAGCTCACAGCAATCTCAAACTCTTGGGCTTAAGTGATTCTCTTGCCTCAGCCTCCCAAGTAGCTGGGACTACAGGTGCCTGCCATAATGCCTGGCTGTTTTTTTGTTGCAGTTGTTATTGTTTAGCTGGCTCCGGCCAGGTTTGAACCTACCAGCCTGGGTGTATGTGGCCTGTGCCCTCCCTACTGAGCTACCGGTGCTGCCCCTATCTCCTTTTTTATTAGCATAGATTTTCTTCCAAATGGCTAGTATCTGACTCTTTTGGGTTTGGTGAAAGTAATAAACTCAACTACTCACCACTCAAATGAGAGAAGATTTATTTACCCTTAACCCAAGATGATGCTTGTTGGAAGTGCTGGGCGGCACCTGTGGCTCAGTGAGTAGGGCGCTGGCCCCATATAGCGAGGGTGGCATTTGAACCCAGCCCCAGCCAAACTGCAACAAAAAATCATAGTCAGGTGTTGTGGTGGGCACCTGTAATCCCAGCTACTCGGGAGGCTGTGGCAAGAGAATTGCCTAAGCCCAAGAGCTGGAGGTTTCTGTGAGCTGTGATGCCACGGCACTTACCAAGGGCAACAAAGTGAGACTCTGTCTCTAAAAAAAATAATAATAAAGAATAGAATTGCTATAGTGTCAGGTATGGGACAATCCCAGCCTAGGGTGGTCTTGGGAAACAGTCTGAATCTCAAGGAATGCACCCTACTCAGGCCAGTGAAATAAACACAGTCAGTCATTGAGGGCTAGCATCTGACATCTGAATTTAACTCAAGAAATGGGATTATGGATTGGCGCCTGTGGCTCAAGGAGTAGGGTGCCGGCCCCAGCCTCGGCCAAAAACTGCAAAAAAAAGGGTATTATTAGACTGGTGTTCTGAAGATGAGGACGTAGGAATTTTTAATTCCTGATTCTGCAAACTTTAGTCAGTTTCTTTGGGTCAATTGTATAGTTTTTACAGTACTCAGAAGACTGTTGTTCATAATGGCCGCTAGGGTTATTAAGCAAGGAACAGACCCATGAAGTCAGTTGTTACCTAGGTAGCACATAGCAGGGGTTGGCTGCTACCATGGCAACATTGATCGCTGTCACAAGGAGGGGTGAGACAGCATTATCAGAGAACACAAGGACTACCTGTATTCGAATTATCTTGGAGTTTGTTTCAGTTTCAAATTCTCAGGGCGCATGGCCAGAGATTCATAATTGGTAAGACTGGGATAGGGTCTGGAATCTGCCTTTTAGAAATCTCCCCAAACATCTCTTATTGTCTGGTGAAATTTGAGAACTACTAATTGAAGAAAACACTGCATCCCAGTTACAAATCATTTATAAACTCCTCTCACCTTTTGGGTCTAAGAACAGGAACCATTTTTTTGATTATAAATGCCCAATCTTAAAAAGAAAAAGTGCCGTCTTAGGAATTTATAATGACAAACGCCCAAGTTTTTGAATGCTAAGTGTTTAAATGAGTCTTTCAAGATTTTGGCAAGCATGGAAGCTTTTTTTCTAAGGAACATCTGTTAACATCTCACAGAGCTGTCACACCAAAATACCCTTTGGGGTTCCCAAAGTAGATTTTCCAACTTGAAAAATGCTGCTCAAGATCGCTGAGAAGGACTAGGGTGAGATCCTAGAAAAGGACTGGAGAGGACCATTTTCTCTCTTACAAGAAGAGATTGCAGGACATAAAGAATACCACTAAGAATGACATTTCTGGGAATCACTGCTGTCATGAACCACTGTTGTTAATGACAGTGTATTCTTATCACTCACATGAGTTAAGAACCAGTAGATGAGTGGATGTGTGAAATTTAAAGTGTTTTTTTCCATTTCTCTAGTACTACTTGTAACTCAACGGGTGGGCAGGTTCTGCTTTGCTAGTTGTAGTGGATACTCTTTTTTTTTTTGTAGAGACAGAGTCTTTAACGCCCTTGGCAGGGTGCCGTGGTGTCACACAGCTCACAGCAACCTCCAACTCCTGGGCTTAGGCGATTCTCTTGCCTCAGCCTCCCGAGTAGCTGGGACCACAGGCACCTGCTGCAATGCCTGGCTATTTTTTGTTGCAGTTTGGCTGGGGTTGGGTTCGAACCCGCCACCCTAGGTATTTGGGGCTGGCACCCTACGCACTGAGCCATAGGCACCGCCCAACAATTCCAGTTTAACTCAGGTATTCTTTCTATTTCCAATTCCAGGGATAATATCAGATTTCTCAGTGTATGATAGTTCCTGGTTGATGACTTTTGATCTAGGGAGTCTGCATGTGCCCTAATTCATTCTAGTTACATTGACAGGAAGGATTTAACTTTGTGTTGGAGAGGTGTTTCTTAAACAAGGAACAGACCTATGAAGGAAACTTGGGCATTTGTCCATTTTGTTGACACAGGAAGGAAACCTGAAATCATCCTACATGTTTTAGGATGAAATGAACCCCAAGCCCATAGGGTAGACAGGCAAAACTTGGTCCTTAATGTCAGTATTGATTACTAAATTATTTACTGCAGAGTCTACCGTACCTCTGAAATTCCTTTTTGTGTAAGCCTGTTTTAACTGGGTTTCCTGTTACATGTGATCAAAAGTTTCCTAATATCTTCGGTCTTTGGCTTGCCTTGCAGTCTCCGGTTTACGCAATTTATATGTAAAATGTAAGAAAAGGGAAAAGCAGAGAGATAGATCATGGCTTGTAGGCAGAGAGAATTGATCTGTGGGGTGTGAGCAAGCTGTGTCTTCCTCCTGTGTTGACACGTCTTTCAGTTCCCACAAGTGTCCGGAAAACAAATTCATTAAATCAGTTTTTATTTGCATTTCTTGTCTCCAAAGTAATTGTGTGTTTGTTTAGTGTCCTATTGGCAAGAAAACTGTTTACTGAGATTGATGTGGAATGCTGAGATGGGAAAATTAAATCAGTTAGGAAATGTTTTCCTGACTAATGGTAAAGAGCCTAAACTTACCTGTATTTATTGAAGAATTGACTTCCTGAAGAGACAAGTAAATGCTCTTTCTTGTTCTGACATTCTTGTGCCTTAGACTATAGTTCTAATATGGGTGCTGCTTCCCCCAAAATGTGTGACGTGGTGAAGCAGGCTAAATACTCTGGAGGAAGGTATTGATTCTGACTGCACAGTCTGAAGAGGTGTTCCATTTTAAGTGCAACAACTTATCAGGTATTTAGATGGATACTTAGGCTCGGTGCCCATAGCTCAATGGTTAGGGCACCAGTCACATCCACTGAGGGTGGTGGATTCAAACTCAGCTGGGCCTGCTAAACAACAATGACAACTACCAAAAAAAAAAAAAAAAAAATAGCCGGGCATTGTGGGCACCTGTAGTCCCAGCTACTTGGGAGGTTGAGGCAAGAGAATCGCTTAAGCCCAAAAGTTTGAGGTTGCTGTGAGCTGTGACATCACAGCACTCTACCAAGGGCGGCATAGTGAGACGCTGTCTCAAAAAAAAAAAAAAAAAAGGATACTTAGAGACTAAGGTTGGAATGTTGGGTGCTATATCAGATCTATCTGGAAACACATTGTACTAGTGACTCCCTCAGATTCCTGCTCTAAGAGACAGGCCCGACATTTCATAGGGCAGAGACAGAAATGTACAAATGGGAGCCCTGGTTTGCTTCCTATATTTTTTGTTTATTTTAAAACTTTAATCCAATTTACAGCATCTTAAAAGGCATTAAAATAAAGTTTTTTCTCAATCCCACTACACATTCATTTAGTTCTAATTAATTGGTTTAAAAAATATACAGGGAATCTGCAAAGTGCCAGACCCTGAGGTAAGTGCTATATCATTCTTCAGTGGACAAGACACTCTGTCCCTGCCCTGTAGAGCTTACAGGTGACATTGAAAGATAGATATTAAAGTTATATCACACAAATACTTATTTCATGGCAACTATGGGAAGTTTAGGGGAGGGAAAGCACGGTGCAGGGCAGCATAAAAGAAAATAACAGCAAGAGATTGTGGGGATAAGCTAGAAAAACTATAAAGAAAAAAAAAGTGGTAAAGCATTTGTGAGGAATTCGAATGGCAAGAGCCTGGCTCCCTATCTTGAAACCTGAATCCAGCCACAAGAATAAAATGCTTAAACGATTTTGAACAGGTTAAAAGATAGATTAAAAGGTAACAAACATCTCCTCCCTTCTACAATATTTGTTTCCTTTAAAAGTTAATTCTGGCTCGGTGCCTGTGGCTCAACGGGCTAAGGCGCCAGCCACGTACACCTGAGCTGGTGGGTTCGAATCCAGCCCAGCCTGCCAAACATTCACAATGACGGCTGCAACCAAAAAATGGCCGGGCGTTGTGGCGGGCGCCTGTAGTCCCAGCTACTTGGGAGGCGGAGGCAAGAGATTCGCTTGAGCCCAGGAATTGGAGGTTGCAGTGAGCTGTGATGCCACAGCACTCTATCCAGGGTGGCAGCTTGAGGCTCTGTCTCAAAAAAAAAAAAAAAAAAAAAAAGTTAATTCTAACCCAGATTCTTTGTCCACTCCCCTATACATTATTCCCCTTAGGGCTTACACAAGACCCTCCCCGCCACGTCACCTGTGAGGACATAGTTTCCTTGACTCCTAAATAAATCATGATAAATCAGTTAATGTTATATTGTAAATAATTGTTGGAAGACAATAAAAGGGTGAGATCTCAGATGGGGTGTTATTTTCAAGGAGCTCTTTATGCTGGTCGGAGTGCTTGCCTCTCCTGGCCTCATCAGTTACTGCCTCAGCACTAGCTGAATGTGAGAATCTTTTTTTTAATTTCTTTTTTTTGTTGTTGAGACAGAGTCTCACTATGCTTCCCTGGGTAGAATGCTGTGGCACCACAGCTCACAGTAACCGTCAACTCCTGGGCTCAAGCGACTCTCCTGTCTCGGCCTCCCAAGTAGCTGGGACTACAGGTGCCCGCCACAATGCTTGGCTATTTTTAGAGGCCAGGTCTCACTGTGGCTCAAGCTGATCTTGAACTGCTGAATTTAGGCAATCTACCCACCTTGGCCTCCCAGAGTGCTGGGATTACAGGCGCGAGCCCCGGCGACTGGCCTTTGATTTCTTTTTTTGAAAGTTAAATTTTTTTATTGTGGTAAAATATATGTAACGCAAAATTTGCCATTGTAACCACTTTTAAGCGTACTATTCAGTGGCATAAATTACATTCACAGTGTTGTGCAACCATAATCACTGTCTCTAGCCAACTTTTTTTTTTTTTTTAAACAGAGCCTCAAGTTGTCACCTTGTGTAGAGTACCGTGGCGTTATAGCTCACAGCAACCTCCAACTTGGGCTCAAGCGATCCTTTTGCCTCAGTTTTTTCTATTTTTATTAGAGACGGGGGTCTCAATTTTTGCTCAGGCTGGTCTCAAACCTATGAGCTCAAGCTATCCATCAGCCTCGTCCTCCCAGAGTCCTAGGATTACAGGCGTGAGCCACGGGACCCGGCCTAGCCAACATTTTTGTTATCAATCCAAACAGAAACTCTGTAACCATGAAGAAATAACTCTCCATTCCTTACTCCCTCCAGCCTCTGTGAACCTCTAATCTACTTTCTGTCTCTATGAATGTCTATTCTAACAATTTTATTTTATGTGGAATCATCTGTGTCTAGCTTATTTCTTTTAGCATAATGTTTTCAAAGTTCATCTGAATTGTAACACGTATTCCTTTTAATGGCTGAAAAATATTCCATTTGGTTTATATACCATGTCCTGTTTATCTATTCACATTTTCATAGACGTTTAGGTTTATATACCATGTCCTGTTTTATCTATTCACATGTTCATAGACATTTAGGTTTATATACCATGTCCTGTTTATCTATTCACATGTTCATAGACATTTAGGTTGTTTCTATCTTTTTTTTTTTTATTGTAGAGACACTTTATGTCTCACTTTATCACTTTATTGCCCTTGGTAGAGCGCTATGGCGTCACACAGCTCACAGCAACCTCCAACTCCTGGGCTTAGGCGATTCTCTTGCCTCAGCCTCCCGAGTAGCTGGGACCACAGGCGCCCGACACAACGCCTGCTAGTTTTTTTTGTTTGTTTTTTGCGGTTCGGCCGAGGCCGGGTTTGTACCTGCCACCTTTGGTATATGGGGCTGGCGCCCTACTCGCTGAGCCACAGGCACCACCCCCTGTTTCTATCTTTTGATATTGTGAATAATGCTGGTATGAACATTGGTGGGTAAGTATCTGTTTGAATCTCTGTTTTCAATTCTTTCGGGTATCTACCTAACAGTGGAATTGCTGGGTGGTATGGTAATTCTATGTTTAACTTTTTTTTTTTTTTTTTTTGTAGAGACAGAGTCTCACTTTATTGCCCTCGGTAGAGTGCCGTGGCATCACACAGCTCACAGCAACCTCCAACTCCTGGGCTTAGGCGATTCTCCTGCCTCAGCCTCCCAAGTAGCTGGGAC
>CAUYRH010130715.1:0-21819 GCA_963574655.1 Perodicticus potto | reverse complement strand
CGCCCAGCCCTCGAAACTATTTCATTTTATTTTTATTTATTTTTTTGAGACAGAGCCTCAAGCTGTCACCCTGGGTAGAGTGCCATGGCATCACAGCTCACAGCAACCTCCAACTCCTGGGCTCAAGCGAGTCTCCTGCCTTCACCTCCTAAGTAGCTGGGACTACAGGCGCCTGCCACACACCCGGCCATATTTTGGTTGCATCCGTCATTGTTGTTTGGCGGGTCCGGGCTGGATTCGAAACCGCCAGCTCAGGGGTATGTGGCTGGCGCCTTATCCCGTTGAGCCACAGGCGCTGAGCCACGAGCTGGCTACTTTTAATGGATCAAAGGTCCCTCAGCCAGTATGGGGCTGAGCCATAGGGCACAATTGCCACCTCCAGGATGGTAACAGTGAGTCCGTTGTCGTGAGCATCCTTGATGGCAGGGGCCGAGGGCTCTGGGCAGCTCACAATGGCTTTCTGGGGTGCATAGCACCAACCTGGGAAACGGCTGAGCCAGGCCACTCAAGTATCCAAGACCTTCATTGTCCCTGCACTCCGCATGGAATGCCACCATGAGCTCGTGTGCCTTTGCTCCCTGGGGAGCTGGCATTTCTGGGCAGGTGGGGACTCATGCTGACTCTTTGGGCAAGGCAGTTTGACAGACAGAATGTGGAGTGAATTCTTGCTCTGGAGACAGCCAGACACAAGTGTGAACATAGCTCTCCCCACTGCCACTCACCACAACCCTAAATGGCCTGCGTAAGCCCCCATGCCTCAGCTGCCCCATCTGTAAGTGAGGTGGTGACACAAACTTGTGCACTAGGGGGAGAGTATCTCCAGCCTTTCAGTGCTGGGTGCTGGGACACAGGTCCCTGTTCACTGTGGTCCTTCCTTCCTTCTGGGGATGGAAAGAGAGAGTGCAAAGGGACAAGGGAAACGATGGGCCAAAGGGTAAAGAACAGGGAAGGGTGGTGTCATGGTCCGATGTCTCTCCCCAGGAAAGACATGCTGGAGTCCCTGGTACGTGTGAGTGTGGCCTTGCAGCCAGCCCTCCGTATCCACGGACACCATATCCATGGTTTCAACCAGCTGGCGATTGAAAATATTTGAGCAAACAAAATTCCACATAGATGTAAAATGTAAAGCTTGAATTTGCCATGCTCAGCTTTGAGTCCATGCAAATGTCGTGCTGCACAGGCATTTCATTAGGGTGACAAGTAACCAGGGTGACGCAGGGCACTGAGGATATACACAGGTTATAGCTAAACACTACGCCATTTGTATCAGGGTCTTGAGCACCTGTGGATTTGGTATCTCAGGGACATCCTGGACCCAGTCCCCCATGATACTGGGAGACAACTGCATTTGGGAATAAGGACTTTGTAGACAGATTCAAGATGGGGTTGCCAGGCGGGCTGTAATCCAACACAACTGGTGCCCTGAGACAAAGGGGGAATTTGGACACAGGGACAGACACAGGCGGAGGGAGGATGACGTGGACGCAGGCAGGGAGGAGACAGCCCAGAGACGAGGGAGGCAGAGACGGGAGGGAGACAGCTACTCCGAGTGCCGGGGGCCACCACAGCTGGAAGAGGCCAGGAAGGGTCTTGCCTAGAGCCTTTAGAGCAGCGTTTCTCAACCCACAGGAACTGTATTAAAGGGTTGTGGCATTAGGAAGGTTGAGAACCACTGCTTTAGAGGGAGCATGGCCTGGCTAATACCTTAATTTCAGATTTAGACCTCCAGAACTGTGAGAATAAATTCTGTCATTTTAGGCCACCCCGTTGATGCTACTTTGTCACAGATAGGTGGTGACTGCTAGGTCAGGGGGCCTTGGGGTGGAGGCTCGACTCACCATCTGAGTAATCTCCTCCAGAGTGATCTGGTTGTCGCCTGGGTCCTCCTGTGTCAGAGTCCTAGGGACGAGAAGGCAGGTGATACCCACCTCACTCCTAGGCAGTCCCCTTCCTGGCTGGCTGGGTCCCCATGCCCTTGGCACTGTCATGCTTCCATGTCCCTGCTCATTCCCTTTGCCAAGAGACCCTTCACAGGCTTCTTCCAGTAGTCCTGCCCCTCCTGGCTGGGGCAGGTCCCTGCATTTGGCTTATGGGAATGGTTTGTCGTCCCCTGACAGGGCAGGTGGGGCTCTTCCTGCAGCCCTGGGGCCAGCTGGCGGCCTGTGGCAGGTGCTCCTTCCTGCAGTGGGATAAGAGGCTGCACGAGAGGAGAGCTGCTCCTGGGGGCTGGGGCTTCCTGACCGGCCACCCCTCAGCCCGGCCTTGACCTGCAGGAGCTGCAGCAGTTGAGGGGCAGCAGAAGAGAGGGTGCCGGGCTGTAGTGGGAGACGAGTGTCAGGCCAATGTGCTCCCCACTTGCTGTGGGTGCCCTGGGGCCCCTGGGGCTGTCTACACTGCAGGGAGCAGCTCTCCGGCTGGATGTCATCGTGCATACAGCTGAGGAAATGGCTGCACCTCAGAGCAGACCCTCCTCTTCCCACTGCACCAGGGCAATGCCCAGACAGGCTCCCAGTGGCTGTCTGCACTTATAAGGCCGGGGCCCAGCACAGGGTGGAGTGTGCACGGGTGGTCGTGTGTGCGTGGTGGTGGGCAGTGGGATAAGGGAGGCCTGCCAGAGTCCTGGGCCCTGAGCCACGGATGGGCCTGGCTGGGGAGACTTAGCCACAAGCAGCAAGAGCTGAGCAGGGTGGTGGGGGTCCATGGCGGGGCTGGGTGACAAGTGAGGAGCAGCATGCTCCTCACCTTCTCTGGGCTGGGAGAGGACAGGCCATGGATGGGAGCCGCAGGCAGACAGTGGCCTGTGCCTGCCACCCAGGGAGCAGCCTGCAGAAGCAATTCCCACGATCTCATCCCAGCCCTCAAAGTAGGTATTGTTCACCCATTTTACAAAGGAGAAGGGACTTGCTGAGGTCATATTGTGACCTCAGACACGCGCTGCCAGCACTGATGGAAGGAGCACTGGTTCGGAGACAAGTGATTTAACTAACTTGGATTCAATTAAGTCAGTGATACTCCCTGACACTTACAGGCGGGGTACTGCGGTGCTGTTCAGTAGCACTCCTGCAATGGTAGGACTGTCCTACTGTGCTGTCTAATACGGAGCCCGAACCATGTAAGGCTCATGTGACCGAGTCACTGAATCTTACATTTTGCTAAGCTAAGATTTAAGTAGGCACATGGGGCCAGCGCCCGCTGCACGGGTTGTCAGCAACTGTGGGCACTGGGAACAGGCTGAGCTCTTGCCTCAGAGAAATTAAGCTCTGTTGGGGTGGGGCATGGAGGGAAGGCCAAATGGACCCCCCACACTTGAGCCTGGTTGTCCAGGGGGTGTGTGGCCCCGGGAGGCTCCGGGCTCCCCTCTAGCCCAGCACACCCTGCTCTGGGCTGTCCTACCCGGGAAGGGCTCTCTCTGCCTGCCCGGCCTCTGGACAGCCCATGTGCTTTCCCGAGCAGGTGGTGCTGCCCAACCTGATGATGTTGGCTGCCGCCTTCCGTTCCTGGGTCAGGAGCTCCGGGTCGTGCACGACCTCCTCCAGGAAGTTGACTGCCTTGCATTTGAGCTCGTCGTTGGTCTCAAAGTCCTGTGGGAAGATGTACGAGGAGGTTCTGGCTACTGTTTTCTAGCTGCCCTGCAGTGGTCTGGGCCCAGGCAGAGGGGGAGCTGCAGTTTCTACTTCTGCCCACGCAGGCTGCCCTACCTCGCTTTCTTTTCTCTGGCTACATGTCCAGGGACAAGACACTCTCAGGAACCAGAGACTCTTAGGTAACGGCACTGGGGCAAGACCCAGGACCGTCGCTCAGCTAGTCGCACCCAGGCTGGGGACGCACAAACTCACCCATACCCCTGCTGCAGATGGGGTGAAGAGACAGTGGTCCCCTCAAGGACCTTGATTCCTCCCAGGGCCCCTGAGCAGGTCCTTCTGGGAATATTGGGGCGGTGGATTAGGCACCCTCCCTCCTGCTGCCCCACTGCTGGACATTAGCTCACTCAGCCAGAGGCTGCTCCCCGGGGGCCCATGCCCAAGGGTTCCTACCTGGGAGGATGGCCACCCACCTGAGAGTGCTTGGAGACCCAGTGGCGGAGAACATTCAGGACACGATTGGTAGCTGCTCTACGGATCACGAACTCCTTGTCTCCGTTCCTCTGGTCAGGGGGAAACCCTGCTGGCACGCATGGAAGAGGGGAGACAGGAAATATGGGAAGCAGAAACAACTGGATTCTAGTCCGGATTGGACTTTCAGACTGGCTAAGGTGGGGCTGGTCCTCATGGCTGCTGGGGGGGGAGCATCATGGGCAGGGGAACAATACAATACTTAATAATCAATTTTTTTTTTTTTTTTGTAGAGACAGAGACTCACTTTATTGCCCTCAGTAGAGTGCTGTGGCATCACATAGCTCACAGCAACCTCCAACTCCAACTGGGCTTAGGTGATTCTCTTGCCTCAGGCTACCGAGTGGCTGGGACTACAGGTGCCCACCACAATGTCCGGCTATTTTTTGTTGCAGTTTGGCCGGGGCCAGGTTTGAACCCGCCACCCTTGGTATATGGGGCTGGTGCCCTACTCACTGAGCCACAGGTGCCACCCCTTAATAACCAATTTTGACCCATAAGACTGATGCCACACTTCTCAGTGGACACAGTGCACACAGGCCCAGCCTCTGCCATTTTTTAAGGGCTGCCAGGAGACTCAGGCAGCCTCTCCAGACAGGGCCACAGGTCCGCTGGCCCTCAGCAGAGACCAGGGGTCTCTGAAGTCCCCTACATGGCCCCTGCTGCAGACCTGAGGCTGCGGAAGTGGGAAGCAGCAGCTTTAGTCTGAGTAGAAGTTGGCCAATTAGCAAAGGGTGACAGGTGGGAAGGAAGGGGCCCCTAGGCGGCAGGCCCTAAGGCTCACAGGAAGAATGTTTGGGGTGCAGTGGATAGTAATCTATTGGAAGTAGGCAGGGTGTGCCAGATTGGCTAGAGATGCCCCTCACCCCCAGGACCAGCCAGGTGGAGCAGGCCAGGCTTTATCCCCCGGGCAGGTGTAGAGCAGGCTGTGCTCCAGACTCCTGGTGGCACTGGCTGCAGGCTGGGGTATGTGCAGAGCCCCAGCCAGTGCACAGAAGTAGGGGCTGTGACCCAGCATCTCCACAGTGAGGTGATGTGGGAGGCGTGGCATCTGGTGAGTGGGAGTAATGAGGTGAAGCGGAGCCCCAGAGGCTGGGCACTGTCAGCAGAGCCCACCCATGCCATCGGCAGCACATCTTCAACACCTGCAGGGGGCAAGTCCTTGGCACCATGGCTGTCGTCACCTGCCGCATGCTTCACAGAGGGGCTGGCCTGGGGGAGGGCCCTTCGAGTGGGGCACCGCATACCTGTGCTGGCCAAGGACATCCTCCGGTACTTCTCCTTATTTGGGGTGCCCTCGTTGGCTCCTGCTGTCGCTATGGCAAAGGCGGAGGCGGCCGACAAGGCACTGCGGTTACTGTCCAGTTCGCGACAGGAGGTCATGACAACTCCATTGTTGTAGGAAAAGAGCGGAAACTCTGTGGAGAGGAGGGTACCAACCCTCAGCTGTCCCTGGTTGTTAGCAAGCCTGGGCCAAGTCCAGACCTGCCTCGAGAGCAGGCAGGCCGAGTCTCCAGGGTGGTGCTGGAGTGGGGGGGGGTCTGTCCCCTGTTAACATTTCCAGAAGGGACATGCGACGACACCCCCAAGGCTGTCCCAGGGTGGGGTTGGTTGGCTGGGCCACCCTCCTGCTACCACCCGTTGACCTCTCTGCAGCCCCACCCCCTTCAGCCTCAGCCCCAGCTGTGCACAGCCTGGTTGGGGGTAGTGTCCCAAGTTCTCTCACCCTTCAGCCTACTTGGAAAAACACAAGACCTGACCACTGTCTGACAACCACAGTTGACAATGACAGGCTTGTGGGCTCGGTGACTCGGAGAGAACACTGCATGTGGAGTCCAACTACCTGGGGTGTTCTCCCCAAAGCCCCACTAGCTGTGTGACCTTGGGTAATACTTAACCTCTCTGGGTCTCTGTGATCTCTGGATAACAGGGATAATCCCTACTTTAGAAGGTGGATATAGAGCAGCACCTGTGGCTTGGTGGGCAGGGCACTGGCCCCATATACCGAGGGTGGCAGGCTCGAACCCGGCCCCGGTCAAACTGCAACAAAAAAGAGCCGGGTGTTGTGATGGGCACCTGTAGTCCAAGCTACTCGGGAGGCTGAGGCTAGAGAATCACCTAAGCCCAGGATTTGGAGGTTGCTGTGAGCTATGACACCACAGCACTCTACCGAGGGCGATAAAATGAGACTGTCTCTACCAAACAAAAAAAAAAAAAAAAAAAAAAGTTGGATATAGAGATTAGAGGAAATAACACAGATGGAAGTGGCTTGTATGGGATGAAAAACTATATACGTGCCATGGACTATCATTGCTATTATTCGTTTTTTTAGTGGTAATCAGAGTAGAAACCTTTAGTTTCATCTTGTAAGTCTCCAGAAAGAAATCTGTACTCAGGACAAAGTAGCAGGGCTCATGCTGTGAGGCACAAATAACTTATTTGGAATATTCAAAGTGTGAGATTTCCTCTCCAGGATGTCAGTTTTGGTGTATGGCATGGCTGCAGCGCCTCTGGGCAGTCTCTCTCCAAATCCAGGTGACCCTGTGACTGACAGGGCTTCTGAAGGCCGGGAGGCAGGGGGCTCAGGGTGCAGGTGCCTGCTGCATGTGGAGAAGGCAGCGTGTATGTGGGGGTGAGGCCTGGGGGCTCCCTCCCTTGGGTATCCAGAGCTCTCCTGTGTGCGGGGAGATGCTTAATGGGACCCAGAGACCTTTCAGGATCCGAGTTTGAGACGCTGGGTGGGCAATGTCGCCCTTTTCAGAGTTGTTTCCTTTTTTGCAAAAACATAATAGCCTCTCCACAAAGTTGTCAGGACTGCGAAAGGTCCAGGCACAAAGCTGCATGGGTAGGGCTCGGCAGACCCCTTCCGAGTCCCTAGACACCACTGGCCTCCCTTCTGCCCGTGCAGCGGGTGCACAGGCTTGCCTGAGGCAGGGAGAGACTGCAGCAGGATGCACTCAGCTGGTGCTCTGGGCCACACAGACCTATGACATCTCAGAACAGTCATTACTCTTAGGAGTCTGGCACTAAGTCCCGCCTCTACTCAGCCCGACCTGTCTTCCTTCCCAGCCTGGGGTCACCTTGTCGTTGGCGAGCTGTACCTGAAGAATTTTTGCCTTTGACTGATTTTGGTGTTGTTGGAGATTTAGTTGGTGACATTTCAGTGTCACCGTCATCACTCTGGTTTTGATCAATATCTGACTCTTCTCTCACGGAGACTTCTGAGCCTGGGAGAAGAAAAATAAGTAATTTTATTTTTTTCAGTGATTCACTGACATTAAAATTCACACCTATAATTTACTGAGGCCAAACAGTAAATTTGGGATGTGCGGATGGAAGGAAGTTTAACAGCTTGATTTGCCACGGGACTTATCAGAACCTTTCATGTGCTAATGGGCGCTGTGAACCTCCAAGGTGGCTTTTGCTCTATCGGGACTTCTCAAACCTTAACAGACACACCTGGGGACGTCGTTATCTCACTCTGAGGTCTCAGGCAGGGTCTGAGGGTCTGCATTTCTAATACACTTTTGGGAGACATGCCCATATGGCTGGTCCATGCACCACCCTTTGAGGGAAGGTGAAGCATCTTAGTTAGGGTGGGCATTTGCTCCAGTTTTCCTACGAAAGTCCTGCTTTATACTTGTCCCATGTCCCTGGTCACTCTTAGAAATAGCCTGCCTTGGGCAATTAATTATCGTCTTCCTAATCTTGGGAGACTCATGGTCCGCACACTTTTACAAGTCTAGGTCTGGCACAGTGAAGTCTTGGTTAAATACTCTTAATTGCTCTGGGCCTCAGTTTCCCCCAACAGAAAATGAGTGCACGTATACTTAACCTTCTTACAACCCCTCCCTAAAGCTACAGGTCTTCTCTTTAGTAAAGAAGACACATACCCCCCACACAGAATTTCACACACAGTTAGGTTCATGGGCTCCTGGGATCACTAGTTAAGAAGCCAGGTCTGAGGTGATTTCTTGTGAAATTGTGAAACTTCTGGTAGGCTGTCACTTTGATCACTGATTTGTAGTGGCACACACAGCCCATTTCCTGTATGTGCCATGGCAAATGCTTCTTGGTGATGTGACCTCGTGAGGGGCCTCCCACCTTCTCTCTTCTCCACACAGAGGAGAGAAACCCTGACCGTCTTCACAGTCTTTTTTCTTTCTGAGACAGAGTCTCACTATGTGGCCCTTAGTAGAGTGCTGGGGCATCACAGCTCACAGCAACCTCAAACTCTTGGACTTAAGCGATTCTCTTGCCTTAGCCTCCTAAGTAGCTGGGACTACAGGCACCTACCTGGATATGTGTATATATGCATATATATATATTTTTTGCTGTAGCTGTCATTTGGCAGGCCCGGGCTGGGTTCGAACCTGCCAGCTCCGGTGTATGCAGTTGGCGCCCTAGCCACTTGAGCTATAGGCATTGAGCCTTCAGTCTTTTTCGAAGGCCTTCTCCTCAAGTCCTGGAGTGTCTGACCAGCCCGGGTTTTTTTTTTAACACATACACACACACATATGCACCCGTGCACGTGGGTGCTAACAGGACAATGTTGGTGGTGCCTAAGATAGGCCTGATCTGAGCTAAGGCAGGACCAGACCCAATCCTTTCAGAATGGTCGAAAGAAACTCTGAGAACAGGGTGGCACCAGGCGGCCCCGCATCATGCCCAGCCTCTGCTCCTCTCCCAGGGCTCCAGGCTGTTTCCTGAACACACAGGCTCTTCCTGGCTCTTCAGTCATTCACATTCCATTCTCATGGTCTAGAATGTTCTCCCACCTGCTGAAAATCCAGATCTAACAATCCCCTCAGAAGCAGGAAGCCTTCTCTGCTGCTGCTGACGATGCTCACACCCGTCCTCTGTGCCCTTGAGCTCCTCAGCCCCACACGGACCTGGTGCCATGTGGAGTGTGTGGTCCACGGACGTGGCTCAGACTGTGGCTCTGGGAGGCCAGGAGCTAGACCCCAGGCCCTCGTCTCTCTCAGCCCCAAAGGAGGCCTGGCTAGGACACATACCCTGCAGATGTGGGCAAGTGCGAGGATTACTCACAATGGGGGCTGACACCCACCTAAAGTGTGGTGATGTCCTGGGGACCTCTGACAGCCTCCCTGGACAGCCTGGGCCCCACCTGTCTGCCCCACCTGTCTGCATGTCCCCTCCTACCCTGCGGGAGCACGAGGAGCAGTGGGCTGGGCTGGGCACAGGGCTATGAGGCTGGGGACAGCCTGCCCACCCGCATACCCACTCACTCTGCTTGCTGAGCATTGAGGGGTCCTCCGGCTTCTCAGGGGTCGTGTCACCCTCATCTGGAATCTTGTTGGCAAAGCTGCTGGACACATAGAGCTTGCTGGTGTCCAGTGTGGCCTTGCTGAAGGGGGACATGGCTGAGTACATGCTGGTGTAGCCATTGGAGTTGCAGCTGAGGGCGGCCAGGTCCAGGGCCTTGCCGCCTGTGATGATGGGGATGTTCAGGGACAGCTTCCGCCGGCGGCTGGGGGATGACGTCTTGGTGATGGACAGCGGTGGAGGTGAGGAGAACTTGCGGGTGGCGCGGGGGGACTTGGGAGGCTCACCGTACAGAAGCTTGTTGTTCTGGCCACTGGCAAATAGGAGCTCCAGCGATCTGCAGGGAGGCAGGGGTGAGAAGAAGCGTTAGCACAGGCCTGCCAGCCTGGCAGTCCGGGTCTGGTGGGCCTCAGGGAGGCAGCGATGGGTTCTTCTTTCTCATGAGCTCTGAGACCTGGGGCTGATCTCTTAGTAGGGACGGTGTGATTAAATGGCCCAGGGCCAAGTGTCTGCAATGGCAAGTGTCCTGCTCTAATGGTTTGGGCAGGGGACATGGGGCTTCTGTGGCAGGCAGGGTGGTCCATCCAATGCTCCCTCCTCTGCCTCCCTTGGGTCAGCAGTAGCAGCACCTGACCCGAGGTGCTCAGGGTCCCCTGCCCAGCAGGCTTTGTGAAACCTCCCTGTGTCCCACACAGGGCCTGCTGCCGCCCGGGGTGCTCTGTGGTCCTCAGGCATGGTCTGCGGAGGAGGAAGCTGGGAGGCTCAGAGGCAGGGACTGACTCCTCTGACGCCTCCAACTCTAAACCCAGGGTTCTTTCCATGTCATCAGGGTGCTCAAGTGGCCTTATGTGCAAACTTGGGGGGATGGGGGCTGAAACTGGGGTCTCCCAGCATTCCTGGTCAAGGCCCTGCTATCCTCACGGCAGGGCCCCACGCAGGGCCAGGCTGGAAAGGGTCCATCTATCCATAGCAGTGCGAACCACAGCTCCTGCATCGAAGGTGTCTGCTCCCTGCTGCACGTGGGACAGGCTCCATCTCTCAATACTCACTGTGGCTGTGGGAGGCAGGTACTTATCCCCATGTCACAGGTGGGAAACTGAGGCTCAGAAGTGACTTGGCCAAGGCCCCAAGGCTGAGAGCTGGACTTGAACCTGCCTTTTCCTGCTGTGGGACACTGCTGCTTAAGAGGAAGGGTAGTCTGCTGGGTCCCCAGGAACGATCTTGGTGACTTTTTGGGCGTGATTCCATCCTGGATGGGATGGTTTCTCCTGCTTACTGAGGGAACTGGGAGGCTGATCACTGAGGTTCCTGAAGTTCATGCCCTACCCCTGGAGGCCTTCTGTGGGCCCAGAGGAAGCAGGGGAGGGAGCAGGGGAGGGAATGGAGGCAGATTCCAGGTGCAGCAGAGCAGGGTGTGGGGGGAGAAGCGCTGTCACTGCTGGGTGCCAAGGGCACTCCGAGGGGCTCTGTGCCAGGCTGTACCCCCTGGGAACCGTGAGATGGCCTCTCAGGAAAGAGAAAGAAGCACTAGCTGCTGTTCCTGGGTGGGTCCCTCATGGAGTAGTGAGGCCTGTCAGAGGCCTGGGTCACTCCGCTGCACTTGACCTAACACTGGGCAGCCATGGCCTAGCCCTTTACTGCTCCGTGCTTTACCTACCCCCCTGTTAGATGAGGGTTAAGATCCACTTTTCTTATGCATCTCAACCTGGCAAAGGACTTGATATGGACTCCCCGGTGCCTGGCTTGTTACTACCCTTGGCTAGGTGACCATTTGGTGAGACAGAGGTAAACATTTCTGTCTAACTAGGATTCTGGGCGGCCAGAGCTACGTGGTCAGCAGAGTCCTGTTAGCTCCGAGCACTGAGGCTGGTTGGCTTTTGGGCTGGCCTCAGTCTAGCCTGACTCTGTGATTTGGGGGCAATTCCTGCCCTTAGAACTCTACCTGGAATGGATGCTGGGTTCACTATGATCCACCAGGTCCCACTGGGGATGACAGGAGGGAAAGTCACCCAGAATTGGACAAGAGCAGCTCATAAGACCAGGTCCCCACTCAGCCACTGGCTTCTGGAAGCCCCGTGCAGCTGGCTCCATGGCAGAGCTGAGCTAGGTGAGAGGGTTGAGGCCAAGCTCAGGCAGCCTACCCTCCTTACCCTGCCACCTCAGTATGCCAAGAGGGGTCTCTCTCAGCCTCAGGGAAGCATGGGTGGCATAAGTAAGCAAGGAAGTCCTCTCTCCCTCCCTTTTTCTTTCTCTCTCTTTCACTTTCTCTTCTTCCTTTTCTCTTCTTTCTCAAATGATGCAGGTAGGGAAGCCCTGTCCTTTGGTGAGGGGTAGGACCCTAGGCTTCCAGGAGGCAGTAAGAGGTGATAGCAGGGCAGAGAGAACAAATGTGCTCCCCAAACCTCCCGTCCCAGGGGTGGGGCAGATGCAGGAAGCTGAGGCTGAGCAGTGGTGCCAGGCAGGTGAACCCTCCCTGCCCCTGGCGGGTGAGGCAGTGTGCGCCCCCAGCTCCTCCAGGTGCCCCTGCAGGGCTCAGCCTCCCTCCCAGGCCTGGCAGGTCTACCGGCGGGGGTGAGGGGCACTCAGCCACCTGGCGGGGATGGCGCTGATGGGCTTCTTGTAGATGGTGATGAGCTTGTCCAGGACCACGACGGCAGTGGTGAAGACGCGGTAGGAGTGCAGGAAGGTGTTGAGGAAGTCGATGCTCAGGAAGCGCAGGTCGGTCAGCCGCTCCAGCAGCCGCCCCACGCTGGCGTAGCGGATCTGCAGCACTTTGCAGGAGTTCATGGTTTTGCTGAAGCGGATGTCGACGTCATCACAATACAGGGAGGCGTCGGACCTGGGGAGCAGGAAGGGGGTCCGAAGGTGTCTTTCCTACCAGATGGCCCACATGCCAACAGCCAAGGGTGGTCTTATTAGGACGAGGAAAGCTTGAGAAGAAGGACGTTCAAGATGGGCTGCAACTTCTCCTGCCTCAAATCCTAAAAACCTCACATGAGAACCCTCAGAGGCTTGGCACCCGTGCTCAGTGGTTAGGGCACCAGCCACATACACGGGTGCTGGCAGGTTCAAACCCGGCCCGGGCTTGCTAAAAACAACAATCACAACTACAGCCGCAAAAAAAATAGGCATTGTGGTGGGTGCCTGTAGTCTCAGCTACTTGGGAAGCTGAGGCAAGATAATCGCTTAAACCTAAGAGTTCGAGGTTGCTGTGAGCCGTGACGCCAGGACACTCTACTGAGGGCGATGTAGTGAGACTCTGTCTCAAAAACAAAAACAAACAAACAAACAAAACAAAGAAACCCCTTAGGAATACTGGGGAAATATTACAAACTTAACACAAAGTGTTGCTGCTGAGTTCCCAAGATATGCGGGAATTGCGTTCACACAAAATGTGTGCACCGATGTTCCTAGTAGCAGGAAACCCAAAAATTTGAAGCAGCTGATGAGCCGATAAACAAAAAGTGGTGTATGGGATCTGGCAGCAGCTGTTAAGATATGCGGACAGGTATGGAATGCAGTTAGCCAGCACACGGGCACTGAGACTGTTAAATTGGCACAGGTCTTCTTGGCATCAATGTGCGCCAGCTGGCAGTCAGAGGCCTCTGCTGCCCTCCAGGCTGCTGCACCATATAACGCCTTCTGGTGGTTAAACCACGGGACTCGTGTTTTATGAGCTGCCCACGAGAGGCGGGTCTAGCACGCTTCTTGAGCAATAAGTCTCTTGAGCAATTGTGGGTTTTCATTTTCGGCACATTGGGAAGCTATGTAATTGTTTTGCTTTTTGTTTTGACTACCAAGAATCCTGGCATGAAATCTAATGCCCACTTCATTTTATTTCCTTATTTTTTTGGTTTGCCCTTACTCCTTACCCACTGATGGCTGTATTTTTATCTAGTTGTTTTTATAGGCATTTAGCAGCTGCCTTCACTCTTTTGTGTTTAGGCGGGATGTGACTGGAGGAATATAGAAATGAACAGACATACTACATTACTGAAAGGGAAGACTGCAAGTCTTGTTACAGGATTCTTACAGGAGAAAAAAATATCTGAACAAACTTATGCACTTAGCCTGTGAAGGCTGTCATGGCAAGAACAGGTTTACTATCTGTGGTGTGCTGGGAAGGGCACAGGCTTAGAACCAGAACATAGTGGGCCAGAGGTCACCTTTCCTGTGTTTCAATTGTGCGTCCCTAGACAAGGTACTTATTCCCCTCTTCTGTAAAATGGAAATAATAAGACTTTTCCAAGACCTAAATAGAATAACTGATTCAAGGGGCCTGGAACTGTGTGTCTAGCACACAGGAAGCAGTGAGTAGAAGTTAACTGTGAAGTCACTAGCTCTTTACAGGCGTGTCCCACCCAGAAAGGCAAATGATGCTCGGAGGAAGTGAGAGAATGGACACTGCCTCTCTTTCACATTGTCTTATTATTATTATTTTTTGAGACAGAGTCTCACTTGGTAGAGTCCTGTGGCATCATAGCTCACAGCAACCTCAAACTCCTGGGCTCAAGCAATTCTCTTGCCTCAGCTTCCGGAGTAGCTGGATACCTGGCTATATTGAGAGATGAGGTCTCGCTCTAGCTCAGGCTGGTCTTGAACCTGTAAGCTCAGGAGAATCCACCTGCCTCAGAGTCCCAGAGTGCTAGGATTACAGTTATGAGTCACCATGCCTAGTCACACACGGTCTTTCTTAAAGGATTTTTTTTTGGACATATCATTGGGCTTTCAAATATTGACAAATAAATAAATGAGCTTTATCAAATGTCTTTAATGAGCACTAGAGATTTGTTTTTAAGATGCAAAATACGTGGGAAAAGCACATGGGCTATCAAAGACACTGAAGTTCAAAAAGAGACCCTTCTGAAGGAGTGGAGGAATATTTCTTTCCCAGGTAGCTTTGCTGTAAGACATAAAACATTTTGGAAAAATGCTGGTTTTATTGCAGGAAAATATATACTGCATCTATGGAATCTCGAGAAGCAACAATGAAGTGGGAATGATCTGAGACTGAAAAGATTTCCTGGGCATGAAAAACACAGTCGCTGAGTTGAAGGCCAGGAATGGCTGCAGGAAACAGCCGTTTGGACACCCAGAAAATCCAGTACACTAAACACCCTTAAAAGTTCCCTAGAACTTGGAGAAGGATGAAGAGATTAAAATGGAGAAATGGAAGAAAGATGGACCAGATGAAGTAAGAGACTCAAGCTCAGAAAGGCTGAGCGACATGTCCTTAGTCACACCAGCACTGGGACTCTGCAGACTTCCCTACCAGATTCAGCCTTTCTGGCTGCTTTGCTGTATGGCTGTCAGGAGAAAACACCACCTCGCCAACTCAAGCAAGAGCCCGAAAGACCTGCGAACCTGAACTGACAAGCCTAGCCCCCGGCACATAGGAGCTTCATCAAGTGCCTATGTCATCAGACTTGTCCCTAGATTGGTGGTGGTTGGGAATGAAGGGGGAGGACTGTTTAACTTCTACACATTAAATAACGTTGCCCCTGCAGCCCAGAGTGCTCTTGAAGTAGGGGTGGGGGTTACCCAGATGACTGCTCTGGGCAGCAGCAGCATGGCCAGGGTGGGAGCTGGGTCCTAGCATGGACCAGGTGAGCGCTGGGCAGGCTCAGAAGTCAGAGGCTGGAATGTAGGCTGGAGAGGCAGTGGGCCACAGGGGCAAGGGTAGAAAGCTGGGTGCAGGGAGAGGGGTAAGGTGTACAGATCATGGCAGGAGCATCACGGGACCAGGGGAGGGAAGCTGCATTACCCAGAACTGGGAGGGCTGCATTTAGCAGGATGCAGGCTCTCTCCCCCCAGGGACTGATCAGACAAAAATACATTGGCCTTGAAGCCTATGTTGTTGGTTTTTGTTTTTTTTTTTATACAGAGCCTCAAGCTGTCACCCTGGATAGAGTGCAGTGGCATCACAGCTCACAGCAACCTCCAACTCCTGGGCTCAAGCGCGTCTCCTGCCTCCACCTCCCAAATAGCTGGGACTACAGGTGCCCGCCACAACGCCCGGCCGTTTTTTGGTTGCAGTCGTCATTGTTGTTTGGCGGGCCTGGGCTGGATTCGAACCCGCCAGCTCAGGTGTACGTGGCTGGCGCCTTAGCCTGTTGAGCCACAGGTGTCGAGCCATTGTTGGTTTTTCTATGTATTCCTCTTGTATTTAGAAAAAGAAAAATAGTTATTGGAAAAATAGTGCATAAAGTTTCTTTCTTTCTTTCTTTTTTTTTTTTGAGACAGAGTCTCACTTTGTCACCCTTGGGAGAGTGCTGTGGCATCACAGCTCATAGCAACCTCCAGCTCTTGGGCTTAGGCAATTCTCTTGCCTCAGCCTCCCGAGTAGCTGGGACTACAGGTGCCCGCCAGAACACCCGGCTATTTTTTTGTTGCACGGGTTTGCACCTGTTACCCTCAGTATGTGGGGCTGGCGCCCTAATCACTGAGCCACAGGCGCTGCCCAAGTTTCATTACTATTGTTACTAGTACTTTTTTCTGAGACAGGATCTTGCTCTGTCACCCAGGCTGGAGTGCAGTGGCACAATCGTAGCTCACTGTGACCTGGAACTCTTGGGCTCAACCGATCCTCCCCATCTGCCTCAGGCTCCTGACTAATGTTGCATTTAAAACAGCCTAATACAAAAACAATTCATATGTGCAGAACAAATAAACCATAATAAAATCCCAAGCCAAAACAACCATCCAATACGCATGATCTCAAAAGAAATAAGCAAACGTCACCCCCACCCAATGAAAAATCCAGCATCTTTGAGTCCAGGTGGTTATTCAAGGAGGGAGTGAGAGCACTTACTTGATCATCTGGGGGACAGTGACCTTGGAGTTTTCTTCAAACGCATTCATCATGAGGCCATTGCACCGGATGTTATCCACACACTGGAATCAGAGAGGGCCCAGATCAGAGGCTTGTTCACCCCTCTGGGACCCAGGCTTACCAGGAGCCCTGCCCAGGTCTGACATAGGGTCCTCAGGCTTCCAGGGCACTGTCCTAGCATGAGTACGGTCAACACAGAGCATCCTTTGGCCATGGCTCACACTGGGGGCCTTACTTGACCTTAAGTCTGAGTCTCCCTGTTTGCAAAATGGATACATCTGGCACTGACCCCTCTGTTACTGACCTCTGAGGTCCAGTGTCAAGGACAAGATCAGATCCACAGGGATCTGGGATCGCTCTCCTGGGAGGCCAGCCCAGCAGAGCCTCCCTCCCCATAGCACGGGCTGCTGTACTGTGCCCTCTGACCTCTGCCCACCACAGTGCCAGTGATTTGATGCCATGGTGGCTTTCCAGGTCAAAACTCCACAGGTGTTGGGTGCCTGGGGAGGCTTCTGGGGAGGGGAGCGGATGGTCAAACATTTCACCTACCCTCTGAAAAAATCCAGACTCCAAATTTTGCTCTGAATAATAACTACCTGCCCCTCCAAAATAAGACATGTCCCTTGAGGGCCTGCCTCATTTCCTCCTCGTCATCCAGCCTGTTTACACTTCTGCCATGAGAGGGTTTCTCTTTGTATGGTGTGGGAGGGCCCCATGGCACTTCACAGAATATCCTGTTTTGGGGGATGTGTGTACTGCAGTGGGGGAGAGGTGTTGAAGTCACTGGGAAGGTGCAGTTGAGAGCTGGGACAGCGGGCAGAGGACCAAAGCCAGGTCCCCAAAGGAGGTGCCTGGCAGAGGGAGGGTTCCATCATTTGCATCCCAACCCATCACTCTGGGTGTCTCTCTCGCTTTGGTTCCACTAGCTCCTCCAAAACGAAGGTGGCTCAACCACGGGCTCAGAGCATCATAGAGGCAGCATAGGGCTTGGGAAAGTGGCCACGGATGCTCCTGAGGGGAAGTGGCTGGAGGACGCTCTGCTCACTGGCATCAGCACAAGTCGCCAGGAGCGCAGAGGCTTGGTGGGTACCCAGTGGGTGCCTGGGCCTTTGACGACTGCAGCTCTCTGGGGACATGAAAGGCCAAGCTCAGGGCCCCCAAGTTTTCTCCAGGGCATCTTGGGTTTTTGACTCAGATGGAACAGGCACATGCCGTGTTTCCAGCCCTGCCTTATGCTTTGGGACTGCGTGGTGGGAGGTCAGGCAACCTCTGCTGGTCTGGCCTCCCCAGGAGAGCGAGAGGGTAGGGAGTAGGGGAGGGGGCTCTCCAGGTCCTGTGGAGACTCTGCCCTCCAGTCCCCACAGCACCCCTAGTTCGCTGCCCCCTGATCTCCGGCGGAGTGCCACCTCCCTCCCCTCCTCTGGTCCTTAGCTGCTCTCCTGCAGAGTGCCTGCAGCCTGGGCTGGGCTTCCCTGATCCTGGTTAATGCTCCCAGCAGGGTGACTGACAGAGGCTGAGGCCACATCTTCCTCTGTGTGGCTGACATTGAGTCTGATCTCCCTGGTGCAGTGCCAGTTTCCAGGGTCACTGTCCTTGCTCTGCCACTTCACACCCTTGGGTAGTGGTGCTCACCACCCACCTGGGGCATGTACCAAAATGCAGATTCCCAGGCCACGTGCCAGCAATTTGAATCTAGTAGGCCTGGGGGTGTGAGTGAAGGAAGTGGGGCAGAGTCATGAATGAGACGTTTTAGATCGCCTTGCCAGAATATTCAGATGTAAGGGGCTCCCGGGCCACTCTTTGAGCCTGGCCCAGGGGACTACAAGCAGGGGGACTAGCCAAGATCAGCTGTGGTTGGGGCTGTGGGCCTGGAGGTTCTTGCGTTTCCTCCTGTAGAACCACGTGGCTATTGCTGCCCCCCACCCACCCCTGACTTCACCAGCCAGGCCCCTAACCGGGTTAGGCATGAAGGGACACCTGCTTTCAGGGAAAGGTGATGCTGCTTACCTGGCTGATGTCACTGGTCCATGCTGCCTTCTCTTGCCGGGACGAGGCCACCAGGATGACCGTGAAGGGTGGGGAATCCTTCGGCTCCACGCCAATCTTGAAATCCAAGTGGTCTATGTCTTGGCCAGATCCTTTGGCTTCCAGTCACAAAACATGAGGTTGGCAGAGTGAGTGAGGGTGCCTTCTGAGTTGGACCATGCTTTACCGGTCCCTGTCTTGCACACCAGTGGAAACTGCATTGGTGAGCCACCAGGTCACTTGCTGTCACTTTCAGAACATTTTTTTCCTAAGCGGGGCATCCCCACTTCACAGATGGAGAAACTAAGGCCTGGGGTGCAGACACAGCTTACGCAGGCACAGTTCTGGACTCAGAGCCAGTAGCACCTTTAGGAATCACTGAGCTGCCCTCTGCCCTCCCCACGACGATGGGAACACAAGTCCTGAGCAAGGGTGGCGGCCACTCTGAAGCTAGAACAGGCCTCATGGCTGGGCCCTCCTGCTAACCCAAGGGAGTACTAGGGCCAAACAAGGAGCTTTGGGATCTCAAACTTTTACAGACTGGGCAGGACATTCAGTTCAGTTTAGAGTTCCTCAAATTGGACATAAATTCTGAGTGTTTTTATTTTTGTTCTTAACCTAAAAGTTCCTTGAACTCTTGAAACCTGCTTACTTGGAAGGACTAAGATCACAGCTTAGGGATTCTTTTCTTTCTTTCTTTTTTTTTTTTTTTGAGACAGAGCGTCAAACTGTTGCCCTGGGTAGAGTGCTGTGGCATCGCAGCTCACAGCAACCTCCAACTCCTGGGCTCAAGCAATTCTGCCTCTGTCTCCCAAGTAGCTGGGACTACAGGTGCCCGCCACAATGCCTGGCTATTTTTTGGTTGCAGCCGTCATTGTTGTTTGGCGGGCGCGGGCTGGATTCGAACCCTCCAGCTCAGGTGTACGTGGCTTCCGCTGTAGCCACTTGAGCCACAGGCGCTGAGCTCGGGATTCTTTTCAATGTACCCACATTAATTGGGCATACACTGAACGGGGTGGGATGCTGTGGAGGGTCTACTTGGCTCTGCTCTGCTGCTTGCAGGGCGATGTGGCCTGGGGGCGCTGCCCTCCCCTCAAGCTCCAGACATCCTCCTGCACATGTGTGGGCAGTTACGACACTTGAGAACTTTAGGGTTCCTTGCTGGGTGCAGGGGAGCCCACTGTGATCGCACTGGCTTGTCTGATAAGTGGGGTTTGGTGGGTATGTTTCAGGTGGGGATGTGTGGCTATGCTTCTTTCTCCTGGGGCCAGGAGGGAAAATAACTTTGGGACCTGGTGATTCCACCTGAGTCTGGGCTCTCCTGGGGGCCTGCCGTGGCCAAGACTGCAGAAGGCTGGCCTGTGAGAGAACCTCACATTTATTTACTCTGCCCTTGGGTACCCACTTGGCAGGTCTTCAGTGGATGGCAGAAGGGTTTGTATAAAGCCCATTGCAGCAGGGCAGGACAGCGTGTGTGTGTGTGTGTGTGTGTGTGTGTGAGCACAGCTGTGGGCCTGCCATGTGTGTATGTAGCAGGCCCGGAGCCCAAGCCCATGCCCACACTCTGCCAGGGCCATGATGCTGAGGGCATTCAGAACAGCTGTGCCCAGGAGGTCCAGTCTGGGGAAGCTCAAAGGTTGTGCATCTCCACAGAACATCTCGGAGCCTCTGCTTGGGGTCCATGAAGAAGAGACAAGGACCAACTTTGGCTCAATCAAGAGAGAGCAGTGACCCTGCCCATCAGCTAAAACACTAACCTAATCCTCCAATTTCCTGGAGAGAGAAATCCCACTGAACTCTGCCTTCCCTGCATGTCCCCGTGTGTCCCTGTTTGGTTTGCTGAAGCCCCTTCTCCCAAAGGTCTTGCCTCCTCCCCAGCCCCTGCAGGGGGAAGGTTCTCTCACTCAGGACCCTTGGCACCCCCCCCTTTGTATTCTTTTCCACTGGAGGACAGAGAGAGGGCCAGGCACTTCCACAGCTCACAGAGCACAGCCCCAGGAGCCCTTGTGCTTGTAGCACGGAGGTGTGAATGAGCTGCTTCAGGCCCCAGGAGCTAGGAAGGAACAAGGAAGGCGGTCAAGGCCGTCTCCTACTGCTCCAGGGAGCTCTTTTCTTTTTTTGATTTATTTATTATTTTTTTTCCTTTTATTAAGTCATATACATATAGATCATGAACACTTTTTTTTTTTTTTTTTTTGAGACAGAGCCTCAAGCAGTCGCCCTGGCTAGAGTGCCGTGGCATCCCAGCTCACAGCAACCTCCAATTCCTGGGCTTGAGCGAGTCTCCTGCCTCCACCTCCCAAGTAGCTGGGACTATAGGCGCCCGCCACAGCGCCTGGCCATTTTTTGGTTGCAGCCGTCATTGTTTGGCGGGCCCAGGCTGGATTCGAACCCACCAGCTTAGGTGTACGTGGCTGGCGCCTTAGCCCGTTGAGCCACAGGCGCCGAGCCTAGATCATGAAGACATTTATGCATTTGTGGGGTACAACGTGTTGACGTTTTATAAAATTTGGAGTGCTTAAAGACCTGTTCTCCAGGCTCTCTCCAGGATCACCACACCCTGGTGTCCTCTCTTCTTCCTGACAAAGATCAATGCCTGGGACCAACCTTTTGGGGTCAGCACATGTGTGGATCTGTGTGGGCACCTACAGGCACACTACCACCTGCACACTCACCTTCCTCCTCTGTGCTTTCTGGGTCCTCCAGCAAGGTGCAGTCAATGAGGGAGATGACTCCATTCTGCAAGAGAGCAGCGGGCCTGTGCATCAGGTGGGCAGAGAGCACTGCACCCAGGTTACACACGCGTGGACGTATTATATGCCAAGTGGCTACTGTGCTTTTTAAGTTGAAGAATTGTATCTTTGTACAAGAAGCCCAATTGGTGGATGAGACAGGATTGCTTGAGAGGCCTCCCGAGTGCAGGCTGTGGGAGGGGAGGCCGGAAGCTGGCCCTCCTGGCCTCTTCTCGCCTGTGTGGAGGCTCTAAAGTACATGTGTGCGTCTGCCGTGCGTGTGAAGCAGGCCCCTTTTGTAGCCCCAAATCTGCAGAGGTCTGAAATCCCCTGTTCCAGGCCCACTCTAATGTTACTGAGAGGAAAACAGGGGCCAATTGCATGGACTCAAGAGTATTGTTATCTCATTTCGTAGATAAACAAGCGAAGTCTGGAAAGTTAGTTACACGTCTTGCCTGAGGGCCCCTGGAGAGTTAGTGGTGGGGTCCAGGGAGAGCCTCAGGGACTTGGTCCCAGCCTGAGGTCAGTTACTCATTTCGGATAGAAATATCTGGAAAGGGCTCAGCACCTGTGGCTCAACGGGCTAAGGTGCCAGCCATGTACACCTGAGCTGGCAGGTTCGAATCCAGCCTGGGCCCGCCAAACAACAATGACGGCTGCAACCAAAAAATGGCCGGGCATTGTGGCGGACGCCTGAAGTCCCAGCTACTTGGGAGGCAGAGGCAGGAGACTCGCTTGAGCCCAGGAATTGGAGGTTGCTGTGAGCTGTGATGCCACAGCACTCTACCCAGGGTGACAGCTTGAGGCTCTGTCTCAAAAAAAAAAAAAAAAA
>CAUYRH010130714.1:0-50000 GCA_963574655.1 Perodicticus potto | reverse complement strand
GGAACCTAACTGATAGTGCTGGACTCCAGCCATGGCAACAGGGACCCAGGAGAGAGGGCTTAGCATGTTCCTGGGATGATATCACCTGTGGCCAGCAGAGAAGCCAGCCATCTTCCTCACTGCAGCCGGAATACAGGGCTGTAGGGCTCAAGTATGTAAACACCAGCTGACAAAACCCCCTACATTAATAAACTTCTGAGTTGCAACAAAAAAAAAAAAAAAAAAAAAAAAAAACTTTTGTAATGACTTAATTTAAGGGTGGCATGGTAAATGCTTGCTGAGTGGCAGCATGTTTGTTAAAAGCAAGTGTAACATTTTATGTTACTACTATTGGAAAAGAAGGAGAACTTGGTTCTTCCACTTGTTTGCTGCATAATTTCAAGAAAGTTCTTTAACATTCTGAGGGTTGTCAGTGATGACTACTTAACAGCATTGCTGTGAGGATCAAAAATAGCAATAAATGCAAAACTTATCATTTAAGTGCCATTTATCTTATTGAAGAAATTAAATTACAACGTACAAGTATTTTAGAATGCTATTAAGCATCTTAGCCATGTCAACAAGGGAAACCTTGATCACTGACTGTGACCATTTGATATTAAGTAAATGACCTTCTCTCCTAACATAGTCTATAATCCAACTGTCTCGTAAATTCAGACAGGCAATCTACAAAATATTCTATCTTTCCAATGAAATGAAATTTAATAATGAAGAATACCCCCAAACCTGAGAAACTAATGCGTCTTTTCTGGACTTCCACATTCCCTCCTCCCTTTTCTTTAGCTGTTGACATTCCCTCAAGCGAGAAAGATATATCTTAAAGATTTTAAAGAAATTTTAAGCACATCCATTCTGTATAACTGGTCAATGATCATGTAACTCCCAAATGACTTAAACAAACAAATGTATAAGATATCAGAAAGGACTCCACTGGGGGAAGAGCTGGAGGATACTCACCCACAAAGGAAAGATGAGGACAGATAACAGCTACAGTTTCCATCTTGGCTTGGAAAGTTTGAGGGTAAAAAGGAACAACAAAAATCAGAATGGCTATAATTTTGGAGCATCCAGCAACAGCCCCTACAACGAATCCTGAAAGTGTGATTCCTTCAGACACAGATGCTCCTTCAAACCCCCACACTTCTCAGGAGAAATGCAAAAAAAAAGCATTTTTTAGATACTGTCTGCAAGAGTTACTTGTTGTGCTGGATGGAGAACAAAGACTACCTGCTAAACATAGAATTGGCTCAAAGGTCAACCTTGTTTTCATATAGCTCTAGGTCATCCTACAAAATCCCTACCCAGGACCTTGCCCTGAATCCTGACCAATGGACACGGAAAAAAGAAGAGGGAGAGGAGGAGATTTGCAGCTTTTCCACCATTTTCAAATGAAGTGAACAACAAACTAAACTAGACATTAGTAAGATAAGTAAGATTTTAAATAAAATCTAGAGATTTTATTAAATATAAGAATGGTTCTTTGAGAACTATCATTCAGCTATAAAGGCTTCACTGAGGGGCAGCCTTTCCTTTCCCCCTGCCCCATCCCCAGCCCAGGGTGGTTGTTCTACTGCTCAGTTCTTGGCGTCGGGAAATGGAATAGGGTGTCTTTCGAGAGCTCTGGAATCCCACACTCATAGGACTGAATGCAGGCGCAATTGCTTCCTAGCTGGGTGGTGCTGTGGAAATTACACAACCTCTCCATGCCTCAGTTTCCTTGTAGATACAATCATACCTGCCTCATAGAATTATTGGAAGTGTTGCTGCACTAGTGAGTACTTGACATGTAAAGATTCAACAAGTGTGACCCATTAACACACAGCCTGACAATTAAGTTCACGAACTCATCTGGGAAAAGTGATACCTCACTGCTATGTATCACTACAGTCACCTTCAACTACTCCCCTTGGCTGACACCAGCACCTATTCCATCCTTTAAACCCACTTTGGAACTCATTTTCTGAAATGGCCATCAGAGGCCATACAGGATGTGGACAAATTTCATGTGCAATTTAGAATCATTAACTATTGATGTCCTGAATGGCATCAAAATATCTTTCATTTTTTTCTGATCTTTGGGTAAAGAAAAAAGTAATTAGGGCCAAATCAGGTGAGTAGGGAGAATATCCCAATACTCTTATTTGTTTACTGGCTAAAAATTCCATCACAGACAGTGACACGTGAGTTGGTGCATTGTCATGATGCACGAGCCATGAGTTGTTGGTAGAAAGTTTAGGTCATTTTTCTCTAACTTTCGTATACAGCCTTTTCAGCACTTCCAAATAGTAAACTTGGTCAGCTGTTTGTCCAGTTGGGACAAATTCATAATGAACATTCCTCTGATATCAAAAAAGGTTAGCAACATTATTTTGACTTTTGATTTGGACCGATGGACCTTTTTTGTCATGGAGAATTGGTTGACTGCTATTGTGCACTTTGATGCTTTGTTGCAGGGTCATATTGGTACACTCATGTTTCATTACCAGTGATAACATGGCTCAAACGTTCTCTTGCCTCTCCAAAAGGTCTTGGCAGACTTCAACTCTGCTTTCATTCACAGGTGAGATCCTTTGGGACCATTTTCAACACACCTTTCTTGTGTCAACATTTTCAGTTAAGATTTTCCTGTTTCTCTATCAATGTTTTCTTGGTCTAGTATACTCACAGTCAGCAGAAGATTTTGACATACAATTGATGAATTTTTGCAATGTTTTCATCAATTTTTCTCCTTACTGGCCACCCTGAACTCTCTTCATTAGTGATGCTTTCTCTCCCCTCAGAACAATGTTTAATCCATTTGTACACTGCCGTTTTCTTCATGGCATTATCCCCACACACTTGGGCTAACACATCCCTGATTTTACTTCCATTCTTGTGGAGTTTAACAAGAAATTAATTGTTTATTACTCTAATTCAAGCTCTGACAGTCTCGCAACAACACACAAAAACACAGCAATAATGAATGCCACTCAGCAAGACAATGTCACACAGCAGTGAAACATTGATATACCAAGGTCATGAAACCTCTCTGAGTTCTTTGTACAGTGCTGCCAATGTAAGCACATGGTGGCCAGTTTGTGAACTTAATTGTTAGACCGCATATTGCACACATTCTCTGTTAACAGAGTAGGAAATCAAGGGGCTGCTAACTTAGAGGAAAATGCTTTGCCTTGGAATGACACACCAGTATCTCGGGCATGAAGAAAAGTTGTATGGTGGGCCCCTTACAACTTAGGAGTTATTAGATAGATTAAATCTGTTATTGGAAGTGAATGTAGAAAGTGACAGCCCCACCATTTCCCAAGAAGGGGGGGAGGATGCGGTCTGCCCATAGCTTTATTTGCTTGAATGGATATTTGTATGAGCAACAGATTAAGTTTAAGGTTTAAGGTTTTCACTTTTAATTTTAAAGCTCTTGAAGGAAGACTTCCAAGTAAACTTTAGGAACTCTAAGCTAGCCCTAGCCTTCAGGGGTTTTGAAGAAATGGAGCTTTGGACTTTGGGGCTTAGTTGAACATTAAAGGGATTGTACATCTTTCCATACACAGCCCCCAGGCAGGGAGGATCAGCTCTCATTTTAAGAAACTTTCATTTTGGGGGGCCCCTCGGCACCTAAGATTCATTTTATATCTGAGTTTATAGCTGGGCCTTTTTTTCCTTTTGGTTTCTCTTTTCGGATATTGTTTTTTAAAGAATGCACTTTGGATTTAGAACCAGCTAATATGGATTAATAACAAAAATGTCCACTGTGAGTTTTTGAAATTGATAGATAATAGATCAGCAGACTACTTTAAAAAAATTTTTTAAAGACTATTTTTAAAAGTTAAGGATACTGCTTTGCAACATGCCCTTCAGCCATTTATTTTAACACACGTAATTGAAGAAATGGCAACATGTGGGATGTTTTGAAAGCCTTTTATCTGAGGCTCTCTGAATAATCTATTATTGGAGTGAGCCCATGGATTCTATTTACTATATGGAAAACTGAGGTTCCAAGAAGCTAACAGAATCACTCCAGGTCTTTAATAAATTGTAGCCAAACGAGACATGGAGTCCAGGACCCTACATGTATGTCAGAATGACTGGGAACTTTTCAAATAA
Source organism: Perodicticus potto (assembly GCA_963574655.1). Classification (NCBI taxonomy): domain Eukaryota; kingdom Metazoa; phylum Chordata; class Mammalia; order Primates; family Lorisidae; genus Perodicticus; species Perodicticus potto. Next base: position 45,899 of record CAUYRH010130714.1, on the reverse strand, counting down.
GAAAGATTTCCCATATCCATGCTGTAAGAGTCCATTTCAAGAATGTAGGAAGGAATTCAGGAATATCCATTTTTATAAATATTTATACATATTATTTTTAAAAATCCCAAAGCTAGTGGTCCAAGGGCTGCACTTTGAAAACAATGTCTTTAAATTCAGTTCAGAGACCTAAGACAGTGAATCTCAGACTTTCTGGTTTTAGAAACCAGTTAAATTTTTTGAAATTATCTAGCATCCCATTGATTGACATGATTGTAGGTCATGTCTATCAATATGTATTGGACTAGAAATTTATATTGAGATGTTTTAAAAATATTTACTTATACATTCATTTAAGAAGTAATAAATCTATTACGTGTTAATATAAATGACACAGTGGTTATACAAAATAACTATATTTTCTAAAATAAAAATAATGTAGTGGCATAGTTTTAGATTTTTCTAAATATCTTCAATGTCTGTCATAATGGAAGACTGTTGGGTTTTCATATCTGCTTCTGCACTTTATCTGTGGCAATATAATCTTGTGAGTCAAAGTATATATAAAGAAAATCTGGCTTCAGGTTTAGTTGGAAAAGAAGGCGCTATTTTGATTATCTTATATCATGTGGATATTCTTTGATACTACAGAAAAACTCAACAAATGGAAAGTTCTTTTTTTTTTTTTTTTGAGACAGAGCCTCAAGCTGTCGCCCTGGGTAGAGTGCCATGGTATCACAGCTCATAGCAACCTCCAACTCCTGGGCTTAAGCAATTCTTTTGCCTCAGCCTCCCAAGATGCTGGGACTACAGGTGCCTGCCACAACACCTGGCTATTTTTTGGCTGTAGTTGTCATTGTTTGATTTGGCGGGCCCGGGCTGGATTTGAACCCACCAGCTCTGGTGTATGTGGCTGGCTGCTTGAGCTACAGGCACCGACCTGAAAGTTCTTAACGGTTACAATGTGGAATCTGAAGCCATATCAATAAAATTCTCATGCTCTGTCACATTAACAGTCATTGCTTTGCTTCTATTTTGAATGGTTTTTTATCCATTCCTGAGTTTGTAACATCATACATTAGGCACTAGGAAATAACATTTTAGTAAGTTTCGCAGATCTTCCAAATTTTGGCATTTTTCACTTCATAATATTTTAAAAAATCACACTCATTAACATCATCAAAAAAACCTTTAAGTATTTATAAGCCATCAAGCTCATGGTGGCAAATATAAACTCATGAAAATTCGAATTTTTCTCTTGAAAGTTCAGATTTTATCACTGGCAACAAACAGCTATAGTTTTTTTTTCCTTATGCATGTTTATTTGGTTCATTGTTGAAAGGTGAAGAAGGCATATTTTGTGTATTAATTCTTTCTAATTTGAAGTATACCATGAGAAAAAAATGTAGCTGGTTCAGTTTGCACCTCAAACAACTGTACTGTTGCTTTACATTGAGACAACCACTGGACTCTGTGTTTCATGAGAGCTTCCCACTTCTCACACAGATTAAAATGTCATATTTCAGAGCGAGATTTCATAAAAGTAATCATTTGTACTGCTTCACTGGGACATTGTTAAGTGAAATTTGATTTTCTTTGCTTAACCACAAATGCGTGATGGTAAAGAAGACAGTGGCTATTACTACAATTTGGTGCCACTGCCTTGATTTGTGCAAAAGTGCCAGCAGTTTGCTTTCACATGAATAAGGCAAATATCACCACTGAGCAAAAGGCAGGTAACATCTTAGTGTTTGTATGAAACTAGTTTTAATGATGCAGTCCTTTTGAGAAAATGTCACAAGGACTCCCAGGGGCTGTGGACCACACTTTGAAAACCACTGTTTTAAAAAACCAGGTTGCTATTATTTTAATACAGTCTGGGCTGGAAAACAAAAACATAAATTTAGCAGGATGTCCTTATTGTTATTGGTTCCTCATCCTTAAAAGAGGTGACGGAATGAATAAAATTTAATTAGCCTATCATTCTTTTTTAATCCATCATTTGTTTTTATAGAGCTGGCAAGCTGGGAAGCAAGCAACATGAGATGAAAACTCATCGCCATTTATAGAGCGGATGATAATCCAAGTGTCAAGTGATGATTACACTGTTTGGAGGGTCCATGTCTTAATATTTTACGTTTGGCTCAATACAAAGTCAGGGTTTAAAAAGAGTGTAAGGGAAATTTAGGTGACAGTGGCTCTCCAGGCTCTTTTATTACAAATGAAAACATATTCTTTAGGAGGCATACTTTGCAAACCATAACCAATATAGGAAAATAACCCTCCACCCATGGGCATAAGTGTTTGTGAATGTTGGGGCTGAGGGAATTGCTATTGAAAACATAACAATGTGATGGGGGAGATAAAAATGAATTTCTCTTTGCCCCTGAGGCATTCATCTGCCAATGACTGGATCTTCCCTTTGTATGTCTTTCTTCCTTCAGGCACAAAGATGGAATGGTGCTTAGAACTCAGAATGAAATTTGAATAGGATAGACATCTGCCTTCTGGCTATAACTTTCTACGCAGGGAAAGCAGCCCGGAGCCTTAGAGCCCTTCCATCTGACACAGTTTACCATAACCAGGATACTTTAATGTATACCTTAGAAATTGAGCGATACTTAATGACTTTGCAATGAGTTTTCGGTTATTACCTAAGTCTGTTGGTCACTCTTTGGTGAGATGGTGAGAGCCTGGGCTGCCTGTGTCTTCTCAGCTCCTCATTAACTAGCTGTGTGACCTCGAGCAGCCCTGCAGGCTCCCATTTCCTACATATAATGAGGGGATCTGGGCTCTAGAATGTATGAAATCCTGGAGTTTGCAGTTTGGGAAGAGACTATTTATTAATAATGTAATCCCCACTCTTTTAGTGCCAAAATAGCCATTACTAATTTGCTGCTTAGTACAGCCAGTGTTATCCTACGTCTTTTGTACAAATAAACTCAATCGTTAGACTTATGACAGAGTTATTGATAGCACAGCCAGTTCTGCTACAATATAGCATGCTGGTTCCCCCAAATCATTGCTCTATGCAAAATCATGCAATAAAATATAGGTTTCTTGGTAGAACAGGGCTGGGCTATGGTATTCAAAACCTTTTCAGTGGCACATTTTAAAAAGATAGAAACCTAATGAAAATGATGGTACAGTATTAACTATAAGAGTAGACAGAAATACATAATTATTATTATAAGACAAAGAGGTGCTTTACTTGGAAAAGACCTGAGGCTTCCTTATGGGGTGAGCACCTATGCTCCTGCTGACCTGTCCACCTGGCTCCAACTTGCCACTCTGAGTGCAGGAGAAAAAAGAGATACCAAGAGAGTGAGGAGATAGAGAGAGAAAGAGCAGAGAACAGAGAGGAAATGTACAAAATAGTTTGAAAGTAAGCAAAATTAGAGAATTAGAGAGGGAAGGGTTGGACAGTGCACCCGAGGGGCTGCCTGTGAGTTACTGTCAAGTGGGGGAGGAAGGGGCACCAGAGCTAGGAGGGAGCATCTAACCCCAGGTGTGGGCATGTGTTCGCCACTGGGCCTCCGTTCAGCTGGGTGCAATTTTCAGCATTCGCCTAGTGTTTCCTGTAAACCAAACAGCATTACTGCTCAATTTTGTATAAAAATAAATTTGAATTTCTTAACAAGCATTATAGAAAAACCAACTATTTCCTATTTTATATATGAGGAATCAAAGGAACAGAAAGGCAGAGGAAACTGTTCAAGGATAGGCAGATAGAAAGGGGTAAAGTGATCACTTGAACTTGGGCTGTGAGTGCCCAGGGCCATGCTGTTACTCATACAGTGCCCACATAGGCTGGGGGTGGGATGACTCCACCTGCAGTGTAGAATTCAACTTCTAAATCCAGAGACCTCAAAACAGGAAAAGAAATGCATTTGAAAGGTATAACCTGAAAGAAGGTTGAAGAGAGCACAAGTCATTACATAATTTTCTTTGGTGATTATCACCTACTGTCCAGCGAGTGTATTTGTTCCTGAAGTTCTACTCAGAGACGACCCCAGGAAGCCAAGAAGATCTCCAAGTTTCACATTCCCAAATGCATTTCTTTTTGTTTGTTTATTTGTTTTTTGTTTTTTGAGACAGAGTCTTACTATGTCGCCCTCGGTAGAGTGCCATAGCATCACAGCTCACAGCAACCTCCAACTCTCGGGCTTAAGCAATTCTCTCGCCTCAGCCTCCCAGTCGCTGTGCCTACAGGCCCCCACCACAATGCCTGGCTATTTTTTTGTTGCAGTTGGATTGTTATTTAGCTGTCGTGGGTGAGATTCAAACCTGCCGCCCTCGGGGTATGTGGCTGGTGCTGTCACCACTGTGCTATGAGCGCCAAGCCTCCTCCCTCCCCAAATGCATTTCTAAGACATCCCTATTCTCCTTTAGCTCCCAAGTGAAGTTCTGTGTTGTGTGCCTTAAAATTTTGAAAGAATACAAGAAGGAAAAGCATTTTCTATATCCATCCAGGGTGTTTTCCCAGCCTAGCTGAGAGACAGAGCTGTCTTTGCCCAGTGTTGTGAGGCAGTGATGCACTGAGAACCAAACACAGGGGAAAGGGGACCCTGACTCATAGCATTTATCAATTTTATGGTACAAATACTCCCACCATGACCAATTTCAAGTTACCAAAGCATACAATCACTTTATAATAGTCCTGGATATTTACCACTTGGCTCCTCCCAATAGGTAAGGGCAGGCTCCAGCACACAGTTGGGAGCTCCCCAACCTCTGATGTTAATGGGAACTTGGAGCAAGGCCAAATAATAATCAGTAAGCCAATAGCTACAGTTATGGCAAATCACTAAAAGGATGAATCACAACTCCAATTTATAGGTAAATATACTGAGGCCCAGAGAGCTATTTGATTAGCTTAGTTATTTGATATACTTAGGCCCAGAGAGTAACGATTAGCCCTCAGGTATTTGCAATCCTATTTCATTTAACAGTTCTAAGGCAGTGGTTCTCAGAAGTTAACCTGATTTAGGACGATCTGAAGGACTTGGTGAAGTCCATACATCACTAATTTCCATCTCTGAGTTTCCAATTAAGCAAATATGGGGTAAGTCCCCAGAATTTGCTTTTCTAATATGTCTCTAAATGTGGTAGACAAAATTCCAAAATAGCTAGCTGGGTGTTGTAGCAGGTGCCTGTAGTCACAGCTACTTGGGAGGCTGAGGCAAGAGAATCCCTTAAGCCCAAGAGTTTGAGGTTGCTGTGAGCTGTGATGCCACAGCACTCTACTCAGGGTGACAGCTTAAGAGTCTGTCTCAAAAAAACTTCCCAAATAGCCCTAACGATTTCCACCCCGTGATGTACACACCATGTAAAATCTCCTTTGGAGTTTGGGACTATAATGTAATAGTATTTCACTCCTGATAGTATGTCAGTTGGCTTTGAGTTAATAAAAAGAGGTATTATCTGGTAAGCCCATTAAAAGAATGTCAGAGCCTTGACTGAAGGGGAAGGTGTGAAGCAGAAGGGACCATTGGCCTTGAACAAGCAAGCTGCTGTGTTGTGGGGAGGGCATGTGGCAAGGAACAGAGGGAAGTCATCTCTAGTTGCCCAGGACCTCAGTTCCACAGCTACAAGGAACCGAAATCTGTCACAACCTACATGAGCTTGGAAGAGGACCCAAACCTCAGGCAAGACCCCAGCCCCAACCAACCACCTGACCGAAGCCTTATGAAACTCTGGGCAAAGGATCCATGCAGTTGAGCTGAACCTGGACTCCTGATCCACAGAAATTATGAGGTCATAAATGTATACTATTAAAATAAGCAGCTATGTTTATGGCAATTTGTTATTCAGCAATAGAAAACTAACATAGCAAGTTACATTGATGCTGCTGATACACTTTGAGAACCACTTATCTAAGGTAATTTCTACCTCTAAAATATCATAGTTTATTTTTTGTTCAAGAGATCTTACTTTAGCCTTTCCTATGAATTTGATGATTCTCACCCTGAGTAGTTCTTAATTCCTTTAATAATAAGCTATTCAGGCTCGGCACCCATAACTCAGTGGCCCAAGCCTACTAGACAACAAAATAGCTGGGCTTTGTGGCAGACGCCTGTAGTCCCAGCTACTTGGGAGGCTGAGGCAAGAGAATCAATCGCTGGAGCCCAAGAGTTTGAGGTTGCTGTTAGCTGGGATGCCAGGGGCACTCTACCAAGGGCAATATAGTGAAACTCTGTCTCAAAAAAAAAAAAATGTTGAAGCTTCACTCTAGCATTTTCTTTTTTCCTTTCTCTTTCTCTACTCTTCCTCTCTCTCCTCCTTTTCTTCTTGCTTTCAGCCCTCCCCTTCTTTCTCTCCTTTTCATCTCTTCTTTCAGTTTTGTGGTTCTAATCCTACCTCTTAACACTTCTGTTATCAAGAACCCAAGTGACTGATATTGACTGAATTTGAAGCTCAGAGATAAATCAAAGTCTGCAATCACAGCCCAGGAGGGAAGACAGACAGGTGAAAGATAACATTTACTGAGCGATTATTATGTGCCAAGTATAGTTTCAAACATTTTAAAATATTAACTCATTTAATCCTCACAACAATCAGTGACCAAGATGCTATTATTACCACCATTTTCAGATAAGGAAGCAGGCCCACATACACTGTCACATAGCTGACATGTGGTGGATAAGGATTTCAGCCTACGCAGTCTATTTCCAAGGACCACACTCTACCACTGAATAAAACACATCTTTATTGCCAGCCCTGACATTTCACCTCCATATTTTATACTCGTTTTATGAACATCTCACCCATTACCTCAAGTTCAATAAAGTTAAAACTGAGTCATCATTCCCCCAACAAATTAAGCCTCCTTCTTGTCTACTTCCTCTCGGTGATTCCCTGGATTTACCATTCTTGTGTAGTTCAAGTGAACAAGCATCCAATGGGTGCTTACATTGTGCTGGGTATTATGTTTCACACTGAGGAAACAGAAATGAATCCAAGACCTAGGTAAGCCCAGGAAGTTTCAGCACAATGAGGGTTCAGGGTAAAGCGCTGTCCAGGTGCCACAGAAACACAAAAGCTCTCCTAGCACAGCCTGAGGATCAGGGAAGTTCTCTGAGAGAGCTGATGTCTGAGACAAGGTTTGGAGGATGGAGATGAATTTGTAAAGGATAGGAAAGGAACTTTAGGAGTGGGAACAGCAAGCATAACTCACCAAGAAATGTCTATGTCCTTATCCCTGCACCCAGTCCACCTTTCAGTGAAGGCATTTATTCTTTTAAAAATGTCTTAAAAGCTACAATTATCCATTCTAGTCCTGCCCCTCAAACCTCATTTATAAATTTGGAGTGATTTTATTAACCACACTTACCAGGTTGTTAGGCAATTTGCTTAACAGCAAACAATCAACAAAAAGTATGACAAAGTGCTATAGAAATGCTAGACAGACAAAAAGACAGTGCATAATGTAACTTAGTAAAGCCAGCCTGTTAGTTTGGGATTTGCATCTTCCTTTGCAAACGATAGGAAGGGAACTTTAGGAGTGGGAACAGCAAGCATAACTGACAGAGAAATGTCTATGTCCTTACCCTTGCATCCAGTACGCCCTTCAGGGAAGGGTGGTAGACTAACATACCAACCATAGAGGGAAGACTAGGCCCTGCCTCTCTCAGTCTCTCTCATCATATCTTCATTCCTCATCAGGTCAGGGCCAGCAAGCTGAAAAGAATCCTTTCAGTTTAAAATTTTCTCCAAAATTTATTAGATTTCTGTTATATAATGGGATGGAGACATATAAATAGAATCAATTTTGCCATCTAAGAGTCATATTTCTAACCCAATATTCTTCATTGCATAAAATTTAAAATTAAAGTTAAGGGTAAAAACGCTGATTCCAAAGCTTACTCCAGAGATTTTTCAAATTCAGTTGCTTTTAGTAGGGCCCTGGAATATGCATGTATATGGCTATATAACCCTCCAGATGATTTTGATGTCAATGGTCTAGAAATATGCACTTAAATACTGGCAACATCTTGCATGCAACTTCAGATGGTTCAGAAACCTATTCAATGTACCCATGAATTCTTTGGAACTTAGAGATCTCAGGTTCAGGGAGTCTGATCTAGTAGAAAGCACATATAAACAAAAATAATGTCAATCATGGAATAGCATGAAAAGGTCTACAAGAAAGGAACGAAAGGATGGAAATGCATTCCTACATGGAGAACTGGGAAAGCTCCTGGAGGAGGAGAGATTTGGTCTGGGTCATGAAGATAAGGAAAGTCTCTAACGATACTCTCAGGGCAGAAAGAGTATATTGAGTGAAGATCCAAAAGTGTGAATGTATAGGAGAATTTAGGAAATAAGAAAGCAGGCAAGAACCATAGGCATAGCAGGAGCTAAGTCCAAGTCATATTTTAACATCCTAAGTCTGAGTATTGCTGCACAGCCTGCCAATGGAGACAGGTGACTTGAAGATTGGGAGAGGGATCAGGATAGAGACATGAGTAGCAGAGAACATAGTGGAAATAGTAGACACTGGTGAGATTACCAAGTCAGAGAAGACAAGAGCCAAGGAAGACCTTGAACAACCACGTTAAAGCCTCAGGTAGACTTTTCTTAGCTATAGATTCACAGCACAAAATAAACAAAAATCAATGATCAAAATGTCAAGAGATAACAAATGTTGGAAAGTGTGTGGAGAAAAAAAGACACTGCCATATTTCTGGCAGAACTGTGGATGGGTACAGCCACTGTGGAAAATAGTGTAGAGGAAATTAAAAATAGAACTACCATATGACCCAGTAATCCCTTTCCTGGGTATAGACCAAATGGAGATAAAATCATCACTTCATAAAGATACGTCCATTGCAGCAATCACAACTGACAAGATATGGAAGCAAACTCAATGTCCATCAATGGACAAATGGATGTTTACACACACACACACACACACACACACATATACACAATGGAATATTATTCAGCCTTAAGAAAGAATGAGATCCTGCCATTTGCCACTCCATGGATATACCTGGAAGACATCGAGCCAGACACAGAGAAAAACAAAAGTCAAATACACAGGGCTAGAGAATAACAGTGGTTAGCAGGGGTGATGTGGGGAAAAGGAAACGGCAGATGTAGTATTTCACAGGACAGAAAATAGCAGATATTTTCTGCAGGATGAACAAAGAGAGATCTAATCCATGGTATGAGGACTATAGTTAATAACATTGTATGATATTAGAGAATTTAGTTAAATAAGTGAATTATATAGCCAGGCATTGCAGTGGGTGCCTGTAGTCCCAGCTCCCTGGGTTGCTAAGGCAAGAGAATCGCCTAAGCCCAGGAGTTGGAGGTTGCTGTGAGCTGTGCGACACCATAGCACTCTACTGAGGCAACAAAGTGAGACTCTGTCTCTACAAAAAAAAAAAAATTAAAATAAATAAATGAATAAGTGGATTATAGCTGCTCTTGTCACAAAATAAAAGTAACTATATGAGATGATAAATATGTTTGTTAATTTGCTCCACTCTGGTAACTATTTTTCTATCCATATGTATTCTGTAGTATCATGTTATAAACCTCAACTATACATAATATACAAAAACCAAAAAATTTATTTTTAGAAAAATTGCTGCCAAAATTATCCTAAATTTCATACTGATTTACGGGGAAGAGAAACATCTGAAGATATTTCCTATGGTAGGCCTTATTAATTTCTAAATATTCAAAGTTTTAAAATTAAATTATTGTGTCTAGAAGAGTGGGTTTCAGTGGTAGTCTCTGGCAAGGACCATGAACATCACCTGAAAATCTTAGAAATGCAATATTTCTAAGGGCCTCATTTCAGACCCAAAGTCAGACAGCAATCTGTGTTGTAACGAGTTCTACAGCAAAGTGTGAGGACCACTGTGCTAGGAAAAGGATGGTAGAAACTCTTGCAAAAGTTGCAAAAGGTCTAAGGAATATTGACCATTATATTTTAAAAAAATCCATTGAAGGCCAGGCACAGTGGCTCATGTCTATAATCTCAGCACTCAGGGAGGCCAAGGCAGGAGGATCACTTGAGCTTAGGAGTTTGAGACCAGCCCAAGCAAGAGTGAGACCCTTTTTTCTACTAAAAATAGAAAAACTAGCTGGGCATGTTGGGGGTGCCTATAGTTCCAGCTACTCGGGCAGCTGAGGCAAGAGGATCACTTGAGCCCAGGAGTTTGAAGTTGCTGTGAGCTAGACCCCATGGCACTCTACCTGGGGTGAGTGAGACTCCGTCTCAAAAAAAAAAATTAGCTGATCATTATTTTCTAGAGTTCTATAACAAGACAACCCCAGCTTTATCAGAATATGGCAAGGGTAGATACAAACCAGATCTCATGCATTGCATTATTTTCCCATCTCCTTCTCCAGCATATTCAACTGAAGAATAAAGCCCAAGAAATTCTGAAAACAAGCTTGCCACACATAAACCTAGAATGTGACCCCTTTAAATAGGTTATAAGAGCTCCATTATCTCCTTTGTGAATACTTAAAATGAATAATTCATTTGTAAAGAAATAACAAGCTTCATTGGTCTTTCTCCAATTCCGCTGCTGATTAGTGTTATGATCAACATTTTGTATCAGAGTATGTTTTGGCTGCAATAAGAGAAACTCTCAGTCTAGAGTGGTGCAGGCAGCAAGAAAATGTGGCCACTTGCCTCCAAGCTAGCACCATAGGATTCCAACTCCCCTTGCCTTACTTTGTATCTGGGGCTTTAAATATAGGCTGGCGGCAGGATGGCTGTCCCCATTCTCCCATCCAGGCATGACAATGTCCAAAGGAAGAAGTGGGACCAGCTCTTTCTTAGAGCTCTTTTTTAGGAGCAAGAATAATTTCCCTAGAAACTCCACAGAAGACTTCTCCTATCTGACTGCCTAGAATTGGGTTATATTGCTAATCCTTAATCAGGTCACTTTAAAGTGTGTAACTGTGCCTAGCTCAGACTAACTCTATGGGGTGGAATATATATTGGAAAGTGAACCACTATTATCACTACAAATAATAACCTTCACTAATATTTACTACAAGTGCTTTTTATTTGCTAGGGACTATGCTAAACTGTGTAGGAGCATTATATCATTTAAAAATAAATCCGGAAGGCATTTACTTTTATTATCTTCATGTTACAAATGAGAAAACTTATGCTATGACTTGCTTCAAATTACTGAGTAAATAATGAGCCAAGACTCGCCTGAAGCTCAACTCACTCTAAATCTCAACTTGAGGACCACTCTGCTATGTGATGAAAGCACTTGTATAATACTTTGCAAATTTAAATGAACAATTCAAACATCAGGACTGTTATTGAGGTGAACATAGCATGAACCTCAGCAAAAAGGGAATGGAAAGATAGGAGAAGAGAGAAGCTAGCAAGCAAGAATGCACATTGATGCTTTAAATGCACTTAAACTTTCAAATTCTAAAACATTTATCCGAAAACATGAAAAGAATTTGTGTATGTGACTATATGTAACTGTGTGACATTATGGAGAAGAAAAAAAGGAACCAGAAAGCTGGAGAAAGACAAATGTGTCAGTTTTAAAGGAGCAATAGAAAAGAAAAAGAGTAGATTGTAAACTGAATAATTAATATTAATAATAACAGCTAACATTTACTGAGTGCTTCTATGCTCGGGATTGTTCTAACAATTCTATAGTGTTACAGTTATTATTCTATACATTTTATAGATGAAATACTGAACCCCTGGGGTTTCTAAAAAGATTAAATAAGTGGTTAAATAAGTGAGATATTTGAACAATTCCTGGCACATAGTCAAACCTCACACAAATGTGGGTTATTCTTATTACGGAGGAACCAAAGCTCTCCTCACTGTGCCTGCAGTATGCCATTTTTATTGCAGACAATTTAACTCACAATTTATAGCTATCATTTACGTTTCTAATTATTTTTTATTGGCAATATTTTATAGCAGTATTGTGTATAAAAAGAGAAAACAACATTAGTAGGTTGAATACGCAGGTAAAGAAATAGTCAAGTAGATTAAGCAATAAGCGATTGGTGTGAGATTCTATAATTTGGTTAGTAGTTGAAGCAAGATTAGCACCACTAATAGACAATCACAAGGGAGCTAGCTCAAAAGCTCCTCTTCCTGAAGAGCTAGTGTCAGTGACACCTGAATCCAGCCTCTTCAGCAGTCTGCAGTCTGCGAGCTGCATGCCTCAGCTGAGCTTGAGTTGCTGATCTGTTATTTACTAAACTCATCTTTCCCCCCCTCCCCTTGTGTTTCTGACTTTCCTCCGCAAGTAGTCATAAAAGTTTCATATAATGACAGGTAGGGGACTGGGAAAACATGCAGCCATGTGGAACCTGACACTCGAAAGATGTATTTGTCCTGCAGTATGCTCCAAACAAAGCATATTTCTGGACAATAAAATAATAATGAAAAAACCCTGTCCCTTCTGATGCTAAATTATTGGCACAAGAGTCATTTTTCCCCATAAATGACTCCTTTTTTCACATAAAACTAGGCACAAGTTTGGTTCTTAGGCACGCTAAAGTCTTTGGAATGTCTGAATAGTTTGAGAATGAAAAATTTTCTTCTTCCTTCCTTCCCTTTCTTCCTTTCTTCCTTCCTTCCCTCTTTCCTTCAGGGAGGAATTTAGGCCCCCATAATTGTGGGTCTTATTGCTGCACAATTCCCACCAGATGGCTGTAGGAAATCTCTGGAAATTTATTGTATTAGGAGGAGGGGACCATATCAGATTCATGAACCTCTAGATTTCCAGGTGTTGGGATTTATCAACCAAAGTTGGGATTTACACATTTGTATAGAATTATTGAATATTTTCATTTTTTCTATTGGTAAAGTTATTAATTCTAAATTCAATTCCTTTCCTCTAATTTGTTTTTATTTACTCCCCACTATACTAATGAGGACCTTCCTTTAATTTGTATTGTGATCATCTTCACACCACATGTATTTATTTACTGATGTAAGGAAGGATTGCCTTATAAAGCAGCTTGTACAACTGATCCTTCCAATATGTGAAAATTGTATGTGGAGGTAGAAAGGTTATCATGAAAAGGTGTTAGAATGTGTCAAATGCTTTTATCTGTGTATTAGGATGGTCATGTGGGTTTTGCTCTTTAGTCTATAATATAGCATATAGCATATATGTTACTCATATATTCATTAATTTCTATATGTTGAACTACCTTTCATTCTTGGGATAAATCCCAGTTAGTTATGTATGTTGCGTAGTTTTTTATAGGGATTTGATTTGCTAGTAGTATTCTGGAAAATTTTTACATCTATATTCTGAAGAATTTTTGCCCTATACTATTCATGTGATATTTGTCTGATTTTGCTATTAGGACAATAGGATAAGTTAGGAAGTATACCTTTTCTACTTCTTGGAAGAATTTGTGAAGGGTTGATGTTAATTCTTGCTTAAAGGTTTGGTCCAATTGATCAGTGAAGCCATCTGGGCCTGGGATTTTCCTTGTGGGAAGTTTTAAAATTATTATGAATTATTATGGCTTGTTATATACTTCTTCAGATTTTCTATTTCTTCTTGAGTCAGTTTCAATAATTTGTATCTTTCTAGGAATTTGTCTATTTCATTTAGATTATCTAATTTGTTGGCATACAATTGTTAACTTCATTCATATTCGACTTTATGAATATACTGATTTGATGGGGGTGACATTATTTTAGGCAAAGAGAGCATTTTAGATCACAGTATGAAGATGACTATCTTGATTACAAAGTCGTTCATGTTTGAATTCATTCATTCATCAAAAGTGTATTGGTTGTCTTCTATCAGCCATGCAAACACACAGTTGTAGGCTTTAGGAATAAGGAGGAGCAGAAAAGACAATACCTTGCTCTGGGGAGCTTACATTCTCCTAATAAAGGTGGACAAGAAGTAAAAAATAAAACTTACATAATACACAATATGACACCTACGACAGTCTTGATTATTGAGGACAGATTAATAGAAGCCAGCATATCGACCTGTTGAATATTATATTTTAATCATTATAAGTTAATAAATGAACATAGGTAGGATGCCTATCAGGTTAAACAGATTCTAATAATGAGTTTCCTTTTATACATATTTAATATTTGTATTTGGGGGAGTGGAAAGGGAGAGAAATCAGTAAACACTGATCTAACCTTGTGGGTTTCCACTTGGGCTGCATGTCAGTAGCTTCAAGGTAGTTTTATAATATCCAAGCTTCTAACTTCCTCTGATAAGTTCTGATTTAACAGGGTCTAGGTTAAAGTCCAGAAAAATGTTTAAGAGTTTCCTTGTGGTGCAAATGGGAAGTCAGTGTTGAGTATTGCATATTGAGTACTTACTCGGTCCCAAACAATACAAGGTACTTTATATGTTATTTCATTTTATTCTTCTAGGATTATCATAAGTTGAGTTTTATTACTCTTATAGACATGTGGGAACAACTCATGTTGAGAGAGATTAAATGATTTTCAGGAGGTTACACATTGTCTGTTTCATCCCTGGCTCTTTAAATGAAGCCAGAATATTTGTGGATAGTTGTGTTTGTCATCACAGGGAGGTTAGAAACCCAGGTGTGGGCCTCCTTCTCTTACAGTTTCCCTGACCATTCTTCTTTTATCCACTCATTGGCTTTTTTTTTCATTCTCATCTTCTTCCTGTGTCTTTATCACTCTATCTTGATTCTTAAACTCAACACATATCTTTATCACCCTATCTTGATTCATTTTTCTTTGGAGACAGAGTCTCACTATGTCGCCTTTGGTAGAGTGCTGTGGCATCACAGCTCACAGCAACCTCAAACTCTTGGGCTTACGTGACTCTCTTGTCTCTGTCTCCTGGGTAGCTGGAACTACAAGCACCCACCACAACGCCTGGCTATTTTTTGTTTGCAGTTGTCATTGTTGCTTAGCAGGCCCGGACCGGGCTTGAACCCACCACCTTCGGTGTATGTGGCTGGTGCCCTACTCACTGAGCTACAGCACCAAGCCACCAATCTTGATTCTTTTTTTTTTCCAAAAATGTTCTTTGCCATCTAGTTTTTTATTTTTACTTTATTTTTTATTATTTAATTTTTTTCGAGATGGAGTCTCACTCTGGTACTTGGGCTGGAGTGCAGAGGTGTCATCATAGCTCACTGCAGCTTTGACCTCCTGGGCTCAAGGTTCCAGCCTCCTGAGTAGCTGGGACTGCAGGTGTGTGCCACCACACCTAGCTAATTTTTCTTATTTTTTTTTATTAAATCATAAACACATAGATCATGTATACATTAATGCATTAATGGGGTACACTGTGCTGATTTCATATAGAATTAGGAACGCTTACATCACACGGGTTAATATATACCTCATCTCATTTACTTATTTATTGTGTTAAGACATTTATACTCTATACTTAATAGATCCAACATGTACCCTTGCATTATGCACCATAGGTGTGATCCCACCATTCACCCTCCCTCGATGTGACCTCCCCCCTTCCCTCCCATACCCACCTCCTCCCTCCTTCATCTGGGTCATAGTTATGGTCTATTCTTCATGTGAAAGTGCCTATCTTTGATTCTTAAACTTAATGCTTTGGCTTCATATTCTTCAGCCACTACCTATTTTTAGGACTTATTTGGATCCTGTTTTCTGGTTTACTGACCTCAGCGTGGTCTGCTCAACTTTTAACTTTGCATACCCCTTACTTCTAAAGCAGTGGATAAAATGTGAGTATGAGATGATGGTGTGAATAATTTTACACAATGTAGTTAAGTTTATATTTTTGCCACAATTCCTATAACCATCCAAAGAGCCTTCGGCAGCTTCGCCTTGTAATTCTGAAGCATTCCAAATAAAAAAAAAAAATCTGTCTTTTGTGTATTTCATAATAAGGAAGATTGCCTATATCAATGGTAAATAGGAATAAAGGTGATGAACTAGTTGGCCATTTGGTCATTTGTTAAAATTATATCATTAGAAGACAAACTTATTAATGAGGAAATTCTCATATGTATTTTATTAAAAAAATTAAAGTGTGTCCAAAAGACATTAGTTAGTCAATAAGATAATTCACCAGTGGGGGTACAGATTAAGTCAAAGCAGCTGTCTACGTAAGCAGGTAATTGTTTTGAGGGTGCTTAAAACCATCATAAAACTTTACCTCCTGAATTAATGGAAGGCAGTCTCCTTAATAGACTCAACATACTGCACAACTCTGGGCAAGCTGTACTGTTGGGGTGTGTCACATGATCTATGATAGACTTCAGAACCTCAGGCAGCACCCAGTTAAGCTGTCTCTTGGTAGACTGTGCAAAATTAAAATTACCTTTGTGAAACTATGCTGAATTCTTTATGAACACAATCTCGTCCATCTCAATGACACTATGAAGTATGTCATATCATTTTCCTCTCTGTATAGATGAAGAAACTAAAGCTCAGAGCAAGCCAAAACAGCAAAATTATACCTAAACCCTTTCATAGTCACACATCTTTGTGCATTAAAAATGTAATAAAAACTCAAAATACTGTCTATAATTAACTAAAACACATATACAATGACATAAAAGTTGTTTAAACTATGTTTATGAAATACACGCACACATATCCCTCAGTATCTGTAGGGGACTGGTTCCAGGATATTCCCCACAGATACCAAAATCTGTAGATGCTCAATTCCCTTATATAAAATGGCACAGTACGTGTATTTGCATATAGCCTACACACATCCTCTTACACACTTTTATAAGTAATCTATTAAGTAATCATCTATAGATTACTTATAATATCTAATAAAATGCTATATGTCACTTCATTCACATGGATTCAGCGTAGGATTCAGCACATGGAAAATTCAAGTTTTGTTCTTTTGGAATTTTGCAGAATTTTTTCCTGAATATTTTCTTTCTTTTTTTTTTTTTAGAGACGGAGTCTTAAGCTGTCACCCTCAGTAGAGTGCTGTAGCATCACAGCTCACAGCAACCTCAAACTCTTCAGTTCAAGTGATTCTTTTGCCTCAGTCTCCCAAGTAGCTGGTACCACAGGCATCCACAACACCTGGCTATTTTGTTGTTGTTGTAGCAGTTGTTGTTGTTGCCCAGCTGGCCCAGGCCAGGTTCGAACCCGCCAGCCTTGGTGTATGTGGCTGGCGCCCTACCCATTGAGCTACAGGCGCTGCCTTTCCTGAATATTTCAATCCATGGTTGGTTGAATCCAAGGATGAAGAATCCACAGATATGAAGGGCCAACTGTATATAAAAACACTGTTAGCATTTCGTATCCCTTTGAGTTTCTTAGAATATAAAGATAGGAACAGCTATAATATTTCTAAAAACAATTCAAAGAATAATTTAAAGAATAGTCCTTACATGTCTGCATTTAATAATAAAATAGTCTTGCCAAAGAATAAAAAAGAACAGTCTTGCCAAAGTCCTGCTCTTCTACTGTTCCTCTTTACTATTAACAAACTCAAAGTCTTTTGTAACAGAGAGGTGATGTTTTTCTAAAAATATTGGAATACAATAGCCAGTACAAATCTACCTTTAGGCACTACTGGTAAGTAAATAAATATAACCTCAAGTATCAAACCTTAGGACCAAAAGAAATTCCTATTGCTGAGAAGATTATGTTTGTCTTAAAGTAATTGAATGCTGTGTATTGTGCTTCCAAAGCCTGTCTAATACACAATTACCATAATAGGGTCACTCGGTCCTCTGGCTGCACTATAACAAACACAGCTGATGAGCTTGTGGGAAAATGTTCACCAGCACCATCAGTCAATTGTCTACAGATTTATGATTCACATATAAAATCAACAGCCTGATGCACATTGATTATTTTACTCCTGAGCTGCACCATCTGTCTCAACCCAGAAATATTAAAGATTTCTTAAATAATGTTGCAGGATCATCTTTTAAGAGGCATTATCAACGGCCTTTCAACTCTTTTGACAAAAACAAAATTGATATGACAGCTTTAGCCAGTGAGTCTCAGAAATCAAAGGACTCGTTGCAAATAAATATCCATTAAAAAATAAGTTTTTACTAACAGTTTTAGAAAGGGTAAAAAAAAGTGCTCCACAATATGTGTATCTGAAGATTAAATTAGACATGCATATACCTACTCTTCTTAGAGATTTAAGAGTAGAAAATATAGATTCTGAATTCAGTATGGCTGCCTTGCTAAAATAAACTACTATTTATTCACACATGGCCTGCAAGCTATGCTTAGCTACGACGACAGAGAATTTGCTTACCAAATATCCATGTGTTCTATAATAGTGCCTTTAAAACTCAAGCAAGGCACAGCATTCTTTGGGTACTTATTTTCTAAAGATCAGCCTACACCTTCATTATGTATTTCCCATTCCCCTCTCAGTTAGATCAGAGCCAGTGGTCTCTGAATGCATCCTTTACAAGATAAGGCAAGTAGGAGCTGGTACACTGTCTCCATCATGCTCTTCCCCAGCTGGGGGCTACCTTGGAGAGCTTGTGTTCCAGATGTCATAGAAGATGGAGGCCTGCCTGGCCAATATTGGGCTGTAATGAGAGTGAGAAATAAACTTTTATTGTGTTAAGCCCCAGAGATTTTGGGTCTGTCTGTTGTAGTTAATTATTCTGAATAATAGAGCCACAGTATCAGATGGTATTGAGATTTCTCACCACTAAGGATAAATCTCATATTCACTACTAAATTGGACATAAATCAGAAAAGAAGTCTTTCTCTTATCAAAAGAGAAAAAGATTTCTATAGCTCACTCTACATTATTGCCTTTCTAGATGATGTTGGTTACAAGGTTCCTTAGGTACTTATTTCTAAAGATAGGCCTACTCCTTAATTATGTGGATGGCATGCAAAAGAAAGACTTCTCAAGTATCCAATACTAATATGAAACCAATATATAAACAACTACATACCCATATATAAGAAAAACACAAATATATTCGGGGGGGAGGGGAAAGGGGAGGAGGGAGGGTGGTGGGCAAGTTCTTACTTAATGTGTACAATGTAAGGGTATACAGTACACCCCCGGATGAAGGACTCAACCACAACCTTACGAAGGAAAATAATGTAACCCAGTGTTCAGTTTGGCAGCACATACATGAAAACAATGTAACCTAAACATTTGTATTTGTAATTTAATCTGAAATTTTAAAAAAAGACCTCTTTTGCCCTCTTATTTTGGTCTTACTAGTAGACTGGAAGGACAGCATCTAATTCCAGTACCCTAGACTACATGTCCCTGTGAGCTCCAGACAGTGGTAAGCCACCTCTCCTGCAAGAGATTCAATGTCAAAAGCCGCCTTAATCACTGTTTTTGTGTTGGGGTGGGGGGGTGGGCGAGTGCATTATATTAACAGCCTGGATTCAAATGCAGTGTGGAGAGGGTGGTCAAGAAAGAAGGGCAAAGGAACAAGCTTCCATCATGACCTATCTGCCCATGAAGAACAACTTGTACAGGAAAATCTCACTGTTATTCCAGAAGGCAACTGTCACATTATCTTAGCCACAATAGGTGAAGCATGATGAAGCAATCATTTGTACGAAGTCCTTGGCCATGAGCTACATTTGCTGACTCTATATGAATATAGAGAATATATAGAATATATATAGAATATATGTCAACTTCCTACACTTACTCTAGGTGGTGAAATCTCTATTTAAAAAGATATCTCAAAATGTTTTTCCATTATTTACTGAATTTCTGTGTCTTCTTTTTCTTCCCTAATGCTGGGTCACTACTGCATTAGGGTAGACAAAAGGAGATTCTTGCCTCTATGGGCATGGAGGATGTAACAATGAATAAGGAATCGGCAGTTTTACATATACCTCGCTCCATAGGCTTTGGTCCTTGAAAAGGGACCTCCATGCCTGGACACCCTCCCACTTTCTTCACCCTAAGAAAGAAGGACTCTATTATCTAAAGAGTTACTTCAGGAGCGGAGACTGTGACTCTTACTTACTCCCGCTTTTCTCTTTGAGATTTGTCTGGTTGCAGAGAGCACGTGCTTTGGTCCTCTCAGCCACAATGTAAGTTTGGTGGTAAGACTCTGCCCCAGCAGGGGAGCCCACAGCTTCCTGTGATAATGGGTGGTTAAATTGGTAAAATTCTGGTATTTAGCATTAGGAAATTTTCTCTTATCACACACCTATGCTACTCGCTCCAACTTACCATTTAATCCATGACAATGCTGATACTTATATGTTCAATAGCTTGACTCCTGTATCTTAGTTCAGAACTTGGTATGGGGTGAAGGATAAGCCAACTTAGAGCAGAAATCCACCATCCCAGACAGTTTAAAAAGTCCCAAATTGGGGGAGAGGAGAGTGAATGTGTTAGTTTTACATGAAGATACAATGATGTTTCAGTGAACTGAAAGGAAAAAGAGCTGCTAGGCCTCCAGAGGGAAGGAAGTGCAAGGCTGGCTGGATTTGCTCCACCTCTTGTCTTGACATCTCTGTGTACTTTTTTCATTTTTCTCTTTCTCTGCTTATCAGACCACACGGTGTTTTGTCAGAGGTGGGGCCGGTCTCCATACTGATTCAATCATTTGTGGTCGTGAAGTCGATCATATGTAATACAGAGCAGTGTATCTGCTGTGTCAATAGACCAAGAATGTGGGTTCTCAGCTATGAATAAGAAATGGCAAATGGCTTCAGAAGGTTTGGGGAATAAGAACATAGCATAAAATAGTTGGATGAGAGAGAGAGACTGGGGATTAAGTAAAATAGGATGGGTAGTCTGTGCTCAGGGCACCTCTGAGATTTGCGGTCGTATGTTTAGAGTGAGATCAATTATCTGAGCTGTGAATGTTTCCCTAGTCACAAACAGCTGCTGATGTCAGGCATAGCCTAAACAGAGAGTTGAGTTTAACCTGCTGTTTTTGTCAGGTGAGTAAATCAGAGGACCATGTTGATGGTATAAAAAAAAGAGTTATTAGAGTGATGGATTATGAGCTACAAGTAAAAAAAAGTAAGATATATGAGGTGGGTGATGGGCATTGGAAATGTGTGCAATCAATGGTGTGAAGGTATGGATAGGAACAAAGATTTATAAATTTTTCTACATTGTGGTTTGCTTCATGAATTGCTTATACAGTTTTTTGTTGTTTTTCTTTGCTCTTTTCTTTGCCAAATAAATATGATTTTTTCACTCTATCATTATGACTTCTACCGTCTTATTTATTCTGTCTATTTCATGAAACCCATTTTTAAATACATTCCTATTAGGAGTCCCTGGCTTGATGTTCTAATTTGGACCGATTGCTTTTCCCAGGCCAACTACAGAATCTTCCTGGAATTCCATGTTGGTGTGCACCTGAATTAGTGCCTCTGTTTCTTGTATCCTACAGCTCTGACTGTATTTTTCTTTTTATTGTTTGGGATTCATTGAGGGTACAAAGAATTAGTTTATACTGATTGCATTTGTTAGATAACATCTCTCTTATAATTGTGTCCCACCCCCAAGAGGTGTGTCACACACCGTGATCCCCCATCCTCTTCCCCTCTCCCCACTTGCTTATTCCCCTTCCCATCCCTTGTATTAGCTGCCTTCATATTAGAATTGAGTACATTGGATTCTTGCTTCTCTATTCTATTTTTTTTTTTTTGAGAAACAGTCTCACTACATTGCCCTTAGTAGAGTGCCATGGTGTCACGTGCAGTGGTGTCACAGCTCACAGCAGCCTCAAACTCTTGGGCTTAAGCAATTCTCTTGCCTCAGCCTCATAAGTAGCTGGGATTACAGGAGCCTGCCACAAAGCCCAGCTATTATTTTTTTTTCTGTTGTTGTTGTTGTCGTTGTCATTGTTGTTTAGCAGGCCTGGGCTGGGTTCAAATCAGCCAGCCCCGGTGTATGAGGCTGGCACTCTAACCACTGACCTATGGGCGCCAAGCCTGCTTCTCTAGTTTTATGATGCTTTACTAAGAAGAATGTGTTCTACTTCCATCCAGGTTAATACAAAAGATGTGAAGTCTCCATTTTTTTAATGACTGAATAGTATTCCATGTTATACATAAACCACAGCTTGTTAATCTATTCCTGGGTTGGTGGACATTTAGGCTGTTTCTACATTTTCGCGATTGTAAATTGAGCTGCAATAAACAGTCTAGTGCAAGTGTCCTTATGATAAAAGGACTTCTTTTTTTCTGCGTAGATGCCTAGTAATGGGATTGCAGGATCAAATGGGAGGTCTAATTTGAGTTCTTCGAGGATTCTCCGTACTTCCTTCCAAAAAGGTTGTATTAGTTTGCAGTCCAACCAGCAATCTAAAAGTGTTTCCTTCTCTCCACATCCACAAAAACATGTGGAGCTTTGAGATTTTGTGATGTGAGCCATTTTCACTGAGGTTAGCTGATATCTCAGGTTTTGATTTCATTTCTCTGATGATTACAGATGATGATCATTTTTCGTTAGCCATTCGTCTGTTTCCATTAGAGAAAATTCTATTCATGTCTCTTGCCCAGTGATATATTAGATTGTTGGGTCTTTTTTTGTTGATTATTTTGAGTTCTCTGTATATTCTAGATCTCAAGCTTTTGTCTGATTCATAATATGCAAATATCTTTTCCCTTTCTGAAGGTTGTCTGTTTGCTTTGGTTGTTCTTTCCTTAGCTATACAGAAGATTTTTAGTTTAATTAAGTCCCATTTGTTTATTTTTGTTGTTGTTGCAATTGCCATGGAAGTCGTCTTCATAAAATCTTTCCCCAGGTTGATACCTTTAAGTGTTTTCCCCACACTTTCTTCTTGGATTTTTATTGTTTCATGCCTTAGATTTAAATCTTTTATCCATCTTGAATCAATTTTTGTAAGTGGTGAGAGGTGCAGGCCCAGTTTCAGTCTTTTACATGTGGTTATTCAGTTCTCCCAGCACCATTTATTGAATAGGGATTCTTTTCCCCAGTGTATGTTCTTGTTTGGTTTATCAAAGATCAGGTGGCTTTAAGATGTTAGTTTCATCTCATGGTTTCTATTTGGTTCCAAATGTCAATGTCTCTATTTCTGTGCCATTACCACTCTGTTTTGATCACTATGGCCTTGTAGCATAGCCAAAAGTCTGTAGGGTTATACCCCCCGGATGTTTTTATTACTAAGAATTACCTTGGCTGTATGGAGTTTCTTCTTATTTCATACAAACCAAAGAATTATTTTTTCCAAATCTTAAAAGTATGATAATGGTATTTTAATGAGGATTGCATTGAATCTGTAGATTGCTTTGGGTAGTATAGACATTTTGACAATGTGTCTGTAATTTTTTTTACAGTTTTTGTTTTTGGTGGGAGCCGGGGTTGGGTTTGAACCCCCTACCTCCGGTATATTGGGCTGACGCCCTACTCCTTTGAGCCATAGGCACCACCCTGTCTGTATTTTTTTTAATCTTATTTTGTCAGAAGAAAATTCTTTAGAAGGAATATTTTAGGTCAGGTGTGGTGGCTCACACCTATAATCCTAGCACTCTAGGAGGCTGAGGCAGGTGGATTGCCTGAGCTCAGGAATTCGAGACTAGCCTGAGCAAGAGCGCGACCCTGTCCCTACTAAAACTAGAAAAACTAGCCTGGCATTGTGGCAGGTGCTTGTAGTCCCAACTACTCAGGAGGCTGAGGCAAGGGGATCACTTGAACCTAAGAGTTTGAGGTTGTGAGCTATGATGCCATGATACTCTACCCAGGGTGACTTTGTCTCAAAAAAAAAAAAAGAAAGAAAGAAAGAATATTTTATATGTAATTTTTCTGAATGTCTTGTGTGCATTTTTTATATATGTATATTTGGACATTTAAGTTCATGAACTCATCCTAAAAAAAGTGCTACATACCTCATTGCTGATTATCCCTGTGGTCACCTTTGAAGTACTCCCCTTAGAAAGATATGCACCAATGCCAGTGCCTAGGTCACCCTTCAAAGCACTTTTTCTGGGATGAGTTTGTGAACTTAATTGTCAGACCTCGTATGATGACAGCTTTGATGGCCATTCCCTCAGAAAAAGAGTTCCAAAATTGCTTTGAAGGACGGAGTAGGTACTGGCATCCATGCATAGCTTTCCAAGGGAACTACTTCGAAGGTGACTGTAGCATTATTCAGCAATGAGGTATGTAGCACTTTTTCTAGGATGAGTTTGCAAACTTAGTGGTCCAACCTCAAACTCCTGGGCTCAAGCAATCCTCCTGCCTCAGCCTCCTAAGTAGCTGGGACTACAGGTGTGTGCCACCATGCCTGGCTATTTTCTTCCATTTTTAGTAAAAATGAGGGTATCACTCTTGCTCAGGCTGGTCTCAAACTTCTGACCTCCAGTGATCTTCCCAAATAATATTTTCTTAATGAAATAAGATTGTCAATCTATCCTTCCGGGTTTGCAGACATGATTTTGCAGGGGATCCCTAGGACAGGAGAGAGAGAGGAAACACTATTTTTATTCATTTGTTCCTACATATTTCCCCACTTGCCATCTGTAGGACTGGTATTTCCATGAGAGACATCTGGCAGGCCTTCTCATTAATAGAAACAACAATGAAAATGAGCTTCAGTTACTATTTCTTCCTTTAAAATACAGCATCTTACAAAGTTGCAGCACCATGGATATTATCATGGCTTTATCTCCTTGGGATAATTATCATTTTCTATTTTGAGTTACATCATTCCTTTCTTCTGATAGAAGAACTTTCACTCATTTTGCTTGTAACAACACTATAAAATTAGAAGGAAAAAACTTAAGAAGTTGCAAAACAGATGATTAACAGTAATGCTGTGGCCTTATTAAGTTAAGGGATATCACGCTGTTTACCCATTCACACATGCTTATTGATTTGATGTTTTGTAAATTTAGCTCTCTTCAGTCTCAGCTGATGTGTGGGGGCATATACCAACCAGACTGATATTTATGCCATAAGTGAGAAATAACTTGATAATTTATGAGTGGTGAAACCCAAAGTCAAACAGGTTTTCCCTCAGGAAAGGAAAAAACACATGCAGCACATTTCAGACAACTCTCTTCTTTGACTCTTTCATTTTATGAAGCACACACTGATGGGGTGGTTGGGGGGAGAATTATGCAATTTGGTCACCCACATTTTCCTCTATGACCTGTCTCTGAAAGAAATGTACTTTAGTAATGGAAGTTTTTTTTTTCCCTTGCTTTTTCTCTGCATCTGTGCAGAGGTTGGGCCCAGCCTGAGGACATCTGGGAATTAGTGCCTACCGTGGTATGTCCAGGGCCGATACTAAGTGACCAGCTCAAGGAAACATCACACTGAGGCATAACTAGTAAAACAGGCCTTTGCAACGTCTGATAGAGCACCTCCCTCTTTTCTATGCCTCTGTGGTTGCAAAAGAGTTCTGTTTGTTTATTTCTCTTTAAACAAAGGAAATAGGTTTGATTACAAAGACGCAATGTTCTAATGGAGAGAAGTGTATGTAAGTTTGGGGAAGAAAGGTTAGGGGACAGGTGCTTGAATGTCCTCTTGGAAAGACATCCAAACACATGTGCACACACACACACTCACTCTCACACACACTCACACAACACACATTCACACACACACACACACTCCTTCTCACATACACATGCTCAGAGATGAGGATAGGAATACTACAGCCAGAAACTAAGAAGCCAACCAGTCAGTCTCTGCTCCCTCCCCTTTGCCCTTCTTCCTCTCCTCTCCTCGTGTTTTGAGACACTCAGGAATGTTCAAGGGCACCTGAGCCAGAAAACTGATCTAAAGTATTAAAGCTTGTGTCAAAAACTCCTTAACCCCCACATGAAACCTTCAGGGACCACGGGCTTTGATGCCAGACATAAACTAATTGGACTTAGGTTTGCCACTGGCTTTAATTGAGGAGAGGAAGAATTAAAGGTCAGGAAGTTAACTCAAAAGTTGAAGCTAGAAAAAGGGAAAACACCCAGGATGCCGCATGGCATTCACTGGTCCATAGCAATTCTGAAACACAGCCAGGCACCTTTTGCTAGTTTCTTAAGTAAAGCCCAATATTATTTCTTGAGAATGATACTCTATTGTTCTTGGTTTTTTGTTCAAATGGATTGTGCTTTCACCAGAACAATTCTCCTAAATATTCTGTAGATGTTCAATGACTCATGTTAAGGTTCAGCCCTTTTAAGAAAGGACTTTTGAGAATGCCACACCACAACTCTTTTAAGATATGCTCTCTTCTACACTGGGAGTCCTTATGAAGCCACTGTATAACAATACCTCCAATTCTACATGTAAGAAGCCCCATTGCTTAGCAGAGAAGCTGCGGGATACACTTTTAAGATTCTTAGAAGGACTTAGAGGAGTCTCTGAGGTTCTATCTTAAATGATTCTGAAGTCTTAACAAAGAATCTTACAGGCCTACCTGGATTTGCCTGAAGTCATTTTTTAATTTGAGAATATTTTGCCAATTTTAAGAAATTGAATAAAATAAGATATACTTTTTTTTTTTTTTTGCAGTTGTTAGCCGGGGCCAGGTTTGAACCTGCCACCTCCGGTATATGGGGCTGGTGCCCTACTCCTTTGAACCATAGGCGCAGCCCAAGACATACTTTTATTTTTCAAATCCATAAATTCCTGGCTTTTCTTTCTTTCTTTCTTTCTTTTTATTTTGAGATAGAGTCGCACTTTGTAGTGCTCAGTAGAGTGTTACGGCTTCATAGCTCACAGCTACCACAAACTCTTGGGCTCAAGTGATCCTCTTGCTTCAGTCTCCCCAGTAGCTGAGACTACAGGCATCCACCACTACGCCCAGCTATTTTTAAATACAGGGCCTTGCTCTTGCTCAGGCTGGTCTGGCACTCCTGAGATTAGGCAATCTACCCTCATTGGCCTCCCATAGTGCCTGGCTTCTTTCTATTTCCTCTAAATTTTGCTTGAAAATTGAAAAGCTGCTGTGTTAGCTTTCTATTTCTGTGTAACAAATTATCATAAACTTAGCAGGTTAAAGCAATACAAATTTATTACCTCATAGTTTCTGTGGATCAAGAGTCCAGCATGTATTAGCTGATCGTCTGTTCAGGATCTCACAAGTCTGAAAGCAAGGTGTCAGCCAGCTGTAGCCTCGTCTGAGGGCTGAAAGATTTTCTTCCACGCTCCCTCAGGCTGACAGCAGAAATAATTTCTTTGGACTGTATAACTGAGGTCCCTATTCCTTACTGCTCTCAGCTCGGAGAGGACACTCTCAGGCCCTTGCCATGGCCACATTCATAGGCCCTTTAAATCTCTTCACAAAATGGAACCACTTCCTTTTAAGGGCTCACCTGATTGGGTTGAGCTGATCTAGGATAATTCCCTTTTAATTAGATTAAAGTTAATGGTTTAAGGGCTTTAATTATATCCATAAGAGTCCCTTCTTCTCTGTAACTTAATCTAATGACAGGTACAGCACCAGGGGATTGCCTTGGTGGAGGACCATCTGAGAGTTCAGCCTACAACAGCTCTTTTCTTTTTCTTGTCACCCAGGCTGGAGTGCAGTGGAGTCATCATAGCTCACAGCAACACCAACCACATGGGCTCAAGCAATCCTCCTACCTCAGCCTTCTACGTAGCTGGGACCAAAGGTGTGTGCCAAATGCCCAGATAATTTTTTAATTTTTTGTAGAGATAGGGTCTTGTGATGTTGTTCAGGCTGGTCTTAAACTGCTAGCCTGAGCCTCCCAAAGTGCTGGAATCACAAGTGTGAGCCAGTTCCTTTTTGATTCATCACTTTACCATAGGCGACTAAAAGATCCCAGGCAGCACCATCAACATTCTATATAGATACTTCCACCGCTAGATCATTAGTTTATTGTATTTTGTTTTTCTTTGCATTCTGCAACTACATAAGGACCCCCTTTTCTCCAGCTTGTAATAATTTCTATCAGGCCCTTAAGCTTCCCTGTGGCCTTTTAGGCTTCCACTAACGCTATTCTCAAGGCCCTTTTAAGTTTTCACTAGCATTCTCCTTGTGTCCCTTCCAGTTCCACTGACCATCTGGTCCCAAGGCCAGTGATACATTTTACGTTTTTCTTATGGCAGCTGTTCTAAAAGCAAGCACAAGCCCCAAATCCACATAGATGACTCAGCTATATAGTAAGCCCCTCTAAAACTTAACAACAATCTTTTTTTAGTTCAAAAATCTGTCAGAATTCCAGACATAAGTCTGTGTTTCCTGATCTAATCACTCTGATAAGGACATGCACTTCCCTGTTAGGTTAAACATTCTCTGGGTCAGGTGTTCCACTTTTTAGCTGTGGAAGATTAGTGGTTTGGACCGAACTTTCCACTGAGAACTAGAAAAGCTGCACACATGCACTCACATATACACGAACACACACACACCAAGAGAGTTAAGAATGTTGGAAAAATACCTTAGGGAGAGGAAGAAAACCCCAGAGCATTTGGTGCCACTCTCTTCTTTGAAGAGAATTGGAATTATTATAAGCAGCAGCTGAAAAGCTGAGCAGAACTTTCAGCAGACACAGGTCTTGGCAGCAAAAACAAAAGGTCTAGGCTTCCCAAAGAGGAGGAATCTAGGTCTAGGGGCAGGTTGGGATATACCCTAGGAGTACAGGTAAACTAGAAATAGACCAGTCTTTCCAGGTACTGAAATCCAACTTGGAATTACTTTAAGTCCTAATTGTAAGGTAATCTGGAGGCCCTAGCTCAAGGCTAACTTAAAGAAGTAAAAGAAAATCCTCTCTGAAGGTAGATGAAATTATCCAGAGCTTTCATTTCCTTTCTGTTTTTCCATGTCTAGTGCCTGGTATCTAATCAGAAACATTTGGGTCTTTGAAAAGATAGGGCTTAACTGAAAACCAAGATAATTAAACATATGACAGATGTTTATTATTGTGTCTGATAGTTTTCAGACGTGAACTTTAAAATATGTTCAAGGAACCAAAGAAACAAAATACATAATTTCAGCAGAGAAATGGAAATTTTAAAACAATGACACAGATATACTAGCTGGTGAGTCATAATATTAATAATAAATGATATTAAGTACATGATGATTAACAAGTACTTAATATCAGTTAAAAATTAACTTTACCTAATTGTCATATGCAGAACAGTGCAGCCAATAGCAAGCCATTTAGTATTATGTATATTCATTTAGTATAACTGAACATATGCTAAACCATAGTGTACTCTAACAAACGTTAGAAGATTAAAATTTGCATAAAAAGAGTGTGTATTTTATGGGCACAGTGGAATTAAACTAGACATCAATAACATTCCAAAGAACTAGAAAATTCACATATGCTTCAAAATTAAGCAACATACTACTACATAACCCATGTAATCCAGAAGAAATAATAATGGAGATTAGAATATAGTTAAGGTGAATAATAGTGAAAATAGTACATAATAAATCCTTTGTAATGAAACTAAAGCAGTGCTGGTGGGGCGTGGCGGCTCACTCCTGTAATAGCACTCTGGGAGGCCAAGGTGGGTGGATTGCTTGAGATCAGGAGTTTGAGACCAGCCTGAGCAAGATCAAGACACTGTCTGTACTAAAAATGAAAAATTGAGGCAAGAGGATTGCTTGAGCCCAAGAATTTGAGCTTACTGTGAGCTATGATGCCATGGCACTTTACCAAGGGTGACAAAGTGAGATTCTGTCTTGAAATAAAGGAAGGAAGGAAGGAAGAAAGAAAGGAAGAAAGAAAGGAAGGAAGGAAGGAAGGAAGGAAGGAAGGAAGGAAGGAAGGAAGGAAGGAAGGAAAGAGGGAAAGAAAGAAACGAAGGAAAGAAGGAAGGAAAAAGAAACTAAAGCAATGCTTAGAGCAGTGGTTCTCAACCCACAGGAACTGTATTAAAGGGTCGCGGCATTAGGAAGGTTGAGAACAACTGGCTTACAGGGACATAGACTTTAACATATATATATATTACATATATAAATATAGACTAACATATATAGAACATCTGTGTGTGTATATATACGTATTATAAAAAGGGCTTAAAATCAATAATCTAAGTATCCATTTCAAGAAATTATAAAAATAAAATCAAATGAAACCCAAAGTAATTAGAAACAAATAATAACTAAAAGAGCTGAAATCATTTTTAAAAGAAACATGAAAGAAAGGATTAACAAGGGTGAAAGTTGATTTTTGTAAAGAATACTAAAACTGATAAAACT
This sequence comes from Perodicticus potto, assembly GCA_963574655.1. NCBI lineage: Eukaryota > Metazoa > Chordata > Mammalia > Primates > Lorisidae > Perodicticus > Perodicticus potto. Next base: position 15,848 of record CAUYRH010130714.1, on the reverse strand, counting down.
TTAAGATCAATGAAAAAAGAGAGAAGATGCAAATAGCGAATAATAGAAGTGGAAAATGGATATTACCAGCAGGTTCTTCTGAAATAAAAACAGATAATATGAGAACTTTAGGATTATGATGAGAGATTTGAAATGGAAAAATTTCCAGAACACAATTATTACAAAAAAGTAGCAACTGATTCTAAAACATATGTGGAAATAGAAAGAGCTACAAAGAGATAATCTTGAAGAAAAAGAGCAGTGTTAGAGGAGCCATCCTGCTGAATGTCAGGACTTGTCATACAGCTATTGTAAATTGAGACAGTGGTGCTGCACAGGGGTAGACTACTAGGGAAATGGAAAGAGTAGGGCCCAGAAAAACACCTCCTCACAAAGGGACATTTGATTTATGTGAAAGGTGGTGCAGCAGAACACCACCACTGCAGTGAAAGGCTGGCCACAGTGTAGGAGAAGATATATAAAATAATTTTTCTAAATCTTTAAGAAAAATATAGACAATCTTATGGAAAGATTTTGAAATGGCCAATAAACATACAAAAGATGCACAATGTTATTAGCAATTTGGAAACATACAAAGTAAAACTCCAGTGAAATACCACTACCCACTCACCAGGATGAAAATATGGAGAGCTGGCTCGGCGCCTGTGGCTCAACGGGCTAAGGTGCCAGCCATGTACACCTGAGCTGGCGGGTTCGAATCCAGCCTGGGCCCGCCAAACAACAATGACGGCTGCAACCAAAAAATGGCTGGGCGTTGTGACGGGCGCCTGCAGTCCCAGCTACTTGGGAGGTGGAGACAGGAGACTCGCTTGAGCCCAGGAATTGGAGGTTGCTGTGAGCTGTGATGCCACGGCACTCTGCCCAGGGTGACAGCTTGAGGCTCTGTCTCAAAAAACAAACAAAAAAAAAAAAAGAAAGAAAATATGGAGAGCTGATAAATATAGGGGAAAAATGGAATTCTCATGCAGTACTGGAGAGACTAAAATGTAAAATTAGTGCAACCATTCTGGATCGATTGTTTCGTTAACATTACATATATATTACATGTGTATTACAACCCAACTAGTTCTCTCCTAGAATTATACTAAAGAAAAATGCTTATGTATATGAACCAAAAGACATGTAAAAGAATATTCATAGCACCATTATTTAGAATAGCTGAATTTTAAAAAAAATTATAGATACCAAAGTTCCATAGACTGCAAATGATAAATACTGCCTAGTATAAATTATATAATGGAAGAGCATGTAGCAATGACAATGAATGTGCTACTGCCACACATCATGGAAAACCTCACAAATACAATGCTGAGGAAAATAAGTTAACAGCCTCAAATACAATATGACTCCATTTAGTATAAAATTCAAAAACAGGTTAAAATAATCATGGGTAGTTATCTTTGGGGAGGATGAAGGAAGTGGGCATTGGAGGATGGTCTTTCCCCAGATTCATTGAGTTTCAACTCACACATTATTGACTAGTAATCAGCTACAGGCTTGGGGAATCTTCTGCTAATCTCCAGTGCTTTCTCTGCAATTTCCTTCTCTCTGATATTCTACTCCATACATTATAGCCACCTTAGCCTCCTAGAAGCCCACAGTGAGGCTGCTATGGTCTGAATGTTTGTGTTTCTCCAAAATTCTTCTGCTGACACCTACCCCTCAAGGCGATGGTATCAAGGGAGCCTTTGGGGGTGATTAGGTCATCACTGATTAGGTAACCCCCTCACGAATGGGATCAGTGACCTTATGAAAGAGGCTCCCGGGAGTCATTTTGTCCCTTCTATCATGTATGGATATAAGAAAAATGTATCGCCTATGAACACTAGGTCCTTACTAGACGGTGAAGCTATTGGTGCCTCAATCGTACACTTCCCAGCCTCAAGGTATGTGACAAAGAAACTTCTGTTGTACATAAACTAAGGTGTGTTGTTATAACAGCAATAATGGATGAAGACAGAGACACTGAGGCTCTGTGGTGGGTCCCCCTTCCTGAGCTGAGGCCTGGAAGAGCCATCAGGCCATGAGCTGCAGCAAGGAAGGACTCCCATCATTTGTCTCCTTTGTTCATAGGTCACAGTCTTGCATGGCCTATAAGCCAATCCTGAAAACCATAGTTTGATACATTTTCCCCAGTTTTCTAGTTGTTTATGGCAGGATCACTGTAGTAAAAGTGCAAATATTTAGATCCCATTCCTGGAAATTCTGATTTGCTAAGTCCAAGGTGAGGTCCAGGCATCAGAATTTTGAAATCTGGGAGCAGTGGCTCACATCTATAATCCTAGCACTTTGAAAGGCTGAGGTGGGTGGTTCACCTGAGCTCAGGAGTTTCAGACTAGCCTGAGCAAAGTGAGACCCCCATCTCTACTACAAATAGAAAAACTAGCCATGGTGGCAGATGCCTATAGTCCCAACTACACGAGAGGATCTCTTGAGCCCCAGAGTTTGAGGCTGTTGTGAGCTATGATGCCATAGCACTCTACCCCCAGGGCAACTGAGTGAGACTCCATCTCAAAAATAAAAAAATAAAAAATACATAAATAAATAAATAAATAAATAGCAATTCTGTAGTGCATTTCCCGGGTTGCCTGTAACTAAAAAGTTGCCACAAAATGACAGCACTATGTTCCTCTATTTGGGATATTGATGGTTACATTTACATGCGTACACTCATGCACACACTGTATGCATGTCAATTAGCACATATTATCACACCAATTATACATTTTTAATTAGCTATAAAATATATAGTTATTTTTAAATTACTGGGCACTGTGAACCTACGAATTTGAATTCTAAAATAAGCATAATTTACCATTTCAACATACAAAGTTAAATTGACTTGGTGTGCACGACTTAATTAAAAAAAATTGTTCGCTATCTTACACAAATGACATCTCTCTTCACAGATTTTAAAGATATATTGATCTTTCTTTAAAAAATTGCTGAGCCCACTTCCATCTGAATTCTGTAATCTGTAGCTGTTTTCAGATTATGCAAATATTCAGATACCATAATTTGCATACTTGTATATGTTTTTTAATATTACAACAGCATAGTTAATATTTATTGAGCATTTATGTGTCAGGAACTACTAAATTTTTATATTGATTATATCTTTTGAAACTCCAAGCCAACATAAATTATAAACCTTGTCATTATTTCCTGTAGTAGAGGTTGGTATCTTGCTAAATGTTAGACACAAAAAGATACCAGAGGCACAAATCAGCTCATGATTTTGTGATTCCAAACTCTGTGCTTACAATAACTATGCTATAAAACCCATGTAGAATCAGGAAATACTTATTTCTAAATACTTTGACATAAGAAAGTGAAACAATGAAAGAATTTTGGCTAAAGTTTCTTTTCCTGAATTAACAATTTAAAAGATTTGAAAATAAATCTCTTTTCTGGAAAGAAATAGAGAAAAAAATTGCAAATGTGAATTTTTCTAATGATAACCCTTTTCTCTCAGGGAAGCAATGACCTTTCCAGTATATATATATATATATATTTATATATATTTTTTTTTTTTTTTTTTTTTTTCAGTTTTGGGCTGGGGTTGGGTCTGAACCTGCCACCTCCGGCATATGGGGCCGGCGCCCTACTCCTTTAAGCCACAGGCACCACCTCAAGTCAATATTTACTATGATTGATTGAAATCTAAACATACAGCAAGTTCACTGAAAAAGGAAGCTTTGCTGTATCAAAGAACTTTGATGCAGATAAAGAGGAAAATGATTAATCCTGGGGGAGTCAGCACTTTGATCCCATGTTTACCCTCAGGTGAGTGGCAGCAGACACATAGCCAAAGAAGAGTCATTAAAATGAATCAGTGACTTCAGGAATCCCTTGGATCAATACATATTTTCCCCCATGTTTGTAAAGCTCATTTGTCTCAGTGCAAACTGGATGAGTTCTGTTCAGATCTTTCACAATGCCACCCATCCTCTGCTCATTAAAGCCATAAGAGCTGAACTCAAAATAGTTCAGCCACCAGGTAATATATTGTTCCATCTCCAAAACAAATGCCTCTTTTATTAACTTTCACTAAAAACACTAAAGCCATCTGTGCATATGTGCTTCAGTGATCACCATTAAAAAGAAAGATTAGGGGATAGTTTTCTATTACTTCCAGGTTTGTTTGTTTGTTTTAAAGATACTACTTTCCTCTTGCTTGTGCTTCTATACTCAGAAGTGTTTGCCTGTTTCATAAAAATACAGTTATAAAAACTTGGGTTACTGGACTGCACATGAATATAAATGATGTCCAAGTTTCTATAGTGAACATTTAGGGTTGTTCATCTTCTCCATCTCTTATAGCAATTGCAAAGTGAGAGTTACACCAGCCTGGAGGTCTAATGAGCACCTCTTTCATTTACTCACACTGCTGCAAAAATTGCTTTTGCAAAAAAGATGAGAAATAATAAGCAAGCTCCTTTTCCCAGAGGCATAGTAGCTTATCCATAGCTATCACTTCATAAACAGATTCAATTCAATTCTCATCTCTTGATGTCTCAAGGGAAAGCAATACCTGCTCTGGAAAAAGGAAACACAGGCTCTGGCCCAGACTTCTTGGTTTTGATTCCAGCACAACCCCCTACTAACTGTGCAATTTTGGGGAAGTCACTTAACCATCTTGTGCCTCATTTCCTTACCTGAAAGGTGGGCATAATAATAATAATGCTTAATTTTTAGGGTTGTTGTGAGGATGAGTAGGCATTTTTAAAATAAAATTCAGCTATTATTTGACTATTCCCATGGTCAATGAATGGATGAATTCTCCCGAATACTTATGAATTTTATTAGCAATAGGCTACACAGCACCTAGTAGAGTTAAGAACTCTCTAATCATACCTGGAATAGATCCTAGCTAATTCTATCCACCCTCAAGATCCTTTACAAATTCCTTCTTCATGTACAATCTTCCATGACCAGCCTTGACCAAAAGGAAATCACGTATGTTCCTCCAAATTCCCCCAAATACTGTAACTGCTGACATGTGATTTAACACATAATTGGCTTACATTCTCAACTATACTTTTTTGTTTATAAATGTCTTCCTAATAAGACTGTGAGCTAGTCAAAGGTGGGAACTATGTTTAATTTACTTTTTTGATTCCTCCTTTATACTTAGTAATAATGACAACAAAGACAATAACAACAATAATACCTCCTCCTTTTATCTGTTTATCAAAGGTAGTCCTCCAAAGGGTTGACAACTGAAGGCTGTCTGCTTGCAGCACTCTCAACAGGTAACTGTAATATTCAAGGTAGTCGTAGGTGTTTTAAGCATAGAAGGGAGAGCCAGACTTTCTGCATTTGGGCCAAAATTTCCTATCTCTTTGTAATAGTGTTAAGCACAGAGTATCCTAGGGGAATAGGTAAGAATGATCTCTGGAAGTCGACTTGTTTATTATCAACTCATAAACAATGGCAGGTGAGGGGCTTCCTTGGGCAAGCAATTGTTGTCCTAGCAAATCAGAATGTCAATGTGAACAAAAAACAGGTATCTGTTTGAGCAACCATGTTCAATTACAGGTCCAAGGAATCCCACTTAAGGTTCCTTTCCCCCAACCAAACTCAAGAGAAGCTGAAGAAGAGCTCAGAGCAGGCTGGGAACTTCAAACACATTTTAAGCTAGGAGAAACTCTTTGAAATATAGAAGGTAGTTGTGTCTGGGTGGTATAGGTACAACTCTGAATAGGCTGGCAGAGAATTTAGTAGTTGTGTTCTTTTGTCTCCCAGTATTGCTCTGGGCAGATCACTGCCTTCTTTGATCCAACCACAGATTAGGGCATAATACTCTGGAAACTTTGTAGGTTGCAGAGGAAAAGAACAAATTATAAAAGTGTAAATGGGCTGGAAAGCACCTGAGCTTCCCACTCTTCCTCAAATTCCCCTATGGTTTGAGCAATGACAACATCCTTGCATAAAAACTTTTCCTGGGAAGACAGACTCAAGTCTAGAGGTAGAGAGGATTGATGCAGAGGTGGCTTAATCCTGAATTTCAACACGGCCTCTCCACCATGAGGCAGTCCTCTAAAATCACTTGGTATAGCACTCTCCATCTCCTAACTTACCTGGAGAGGCACTAGCTAGGGCCTGAGATTTCACCCCCCACTAGGCAGACATTACTACCTGAATAGACTATTCAGGGTCCCAGAGAGGAATAGCACATCAAACTGATAATTTGAGGATATTTTAATACAATTATTTACATTATGCAGGGAACTTATTGCAGGATCTAAGTGCTAGTAGCAGGCCTGATGGGTAAAGGGGAGGTAGGCAGTAACAGAATCACAAGGAGAAAGTCATTTGAGGAGGGCTGTCGTGATGGGAATTCTGATCTTCAGTCATGAACACAGCTGACAGCATAGGGAGAGAAGAGAAAGAATAGTTGTCCTCATATTCTTCCCTTCCAACATTCTCCTCCTGGACTGTCTAGTGGTTGAGCCCAGTGGAAAGCTAAAGAGCAAGGGAGCCTGTTGTTTGTACAGGTCAGCTTCCGGGAGCACTGAGCAAGATGGGGAAGAGTAGAGGGGGGTGTGGGGGGTAGAGAGACAACCTTCAAAACACTAAGTTAGCTAATCGCCCCAAGGGACAAAGAATGAGACAACTTGTGAGCACAAATACTAAAAAATGAAGACAAATAACAGAAAACTTGTGCCAAAAATAAGCAAAATTAAACAAACATAGACTTAAAACAAATAATAAAACTCAGATGTATAATGAGGAATATTAGAAACATGAAGCAGAAAAAAGCAATTATAAAATATGGCCGATAGAACATTTACAATGGAAAAGAATACAATCAGTGGGCTTAATAGCAGAACAAATACAGTCATTAGGGATGTGATATGAGCATAAGGATAAACAGAGAGATCAATCAATAGAATTTAGAGTTCAGAAATAAACCCATACATTTATGGTCAATTGATTTTTGACAAGGATTGAATTGTCCCCTAGACAATTCAATGGGGGACAGGATAGTTTTTCAACAAATAATGTTGGGACAATGGGATTTTCACATGCAAAAGAATGAAGTTGAACCTCTACCTCCACTATATACAAAAATTAACACAAAATAAATCACATTTTGCCTAAATGTAAAAGCTAAATATATAAAACACTTAGAAGAGGGTGGCACCTATGGCTCAGTCAGTAGGGCACCAGGCCCCACATACTGAGGGTGGTGGGTTCAAATCCAGCCCTGGCCAGACTGCAACAAAAAAATAGCCAAGTGTTGTGGTGGGTGCCTGAAGTCCTAGCTACTCGGGAGGCTGAGGCAAGAGAATCATCTAAGCCCAAGAGCTGGAGGTTGCTGTGAGCTGTGACGTCACAGCATTCTACTCAGGGTGACAAAGTGAGAATCTGTCTCTAAAAATAAATAAATAAATAAATAAATAAATAAATAAAACACTTAGAAGAAAACATAGCGTAAATCTTCGTGACCTTGGATTAGACAATTTGTTTCTTAGATATGTAATCAGAGAAACAAATCATAAAATAAAAAGCAGTTTGATTGAATTTTATTAAAATTATCAACTTTAACATCAATAAAGTGAAAGTACAAGTCATAAAAGAGGAGAAAATACTTGCAAATCACGTATTTGCATTTGATATCCAGAATATATAAAAAAACTCTTACAACTCAAAAATAAAAGGACAAATATCCTAATTTTAAAACAAGCAAAAGATTTGGATAGATATTTCTCCAAAGAAAATATGTAAATGGCCAATAAATACATGAAAATGTTCACAGCATAATTAGTCATTAGGGAAATGCATATCAAAACCACAATAAGATGCCACTTTACACACATTAGGATGGTTCTAATTAAAAAAGATGGCAATTACGAGTATTAATGAGGATGAGAATAAATTGGAACTCTCATGTCTTTCTTATGGAAATGTAAAATGGTCCAGCTGCTTTGGAAAATAGTTTAGCAGTTTCTCAAAAAGTTAAACATAGTAACCATATATTTAGCAATTTCACTCCTAGTTATATATTCAAAAGTTGAAAACATATATCTATCTGCACAAAAATGTATGTATGAATGTTCACAATAGCTTTAGTCATAATACCCTAAAGGTAAAAATCAACCCAAATGTCCATCGACTAATACACGAATACACAAAATGTAGCACATTGAATTAATGAAATATTATTCAGCTATAAAAAGAAATAAAGTCCTGATCCATGCTACAACACAGATGAACTTTAAGTGAAGGAAGTTAGGCATACTGGCTCGGCGCCTATACCTCAAGTGGCTAAGGTGCCAGCCACATACACCAGAGCTGGAGGGTTCAAATCCAGCCTGGGCCTGCCAAACAACGACAACTACAACCAAAACATAGCTGGGCGTTAGGGAAGGTACCTGTTGTTCCAGTTACTTGGGAGACTGAGGCAAGAGGATCGCTTAAGCCCAGGAGCTGGAGGTTGCTGTGAGCTGTGATGCCACAGCACTCTACCCAAGGCAACAGCTTGAGACTCTGTCTCAAAAAAAAAAAGCTAGGCACAAAAGGCCATATAGTCTATGATTCCATTTGTATGAAATGTCCAGAATGGGCAAGCCATAGAGATGGAAAGTAGATTAGTGTTTGGATTAAGGGAAGGGAAAATTGGAAGTAACTGCTAATGAGGTTTTTTGGGGGAGTGATAAAATGTTCTGAAATAGAAGTGGTAGTTGCACAACCTTACGAATATACTAAAACCACTGAATTATATATTTTCAAAGGATGAATTTTATGATATGTAAACTATAACAACAACAAAAGATTTCAAAATCTTCTCTGTCAGGGTGCATATCAACTTCCCACTTTCCCTAACCCCAGTGTCTTGAACTTCCCTCACTCTCCACCTCCCACTCACCACCTATCATCACCATCAAGAGATACCTAGTAAAATAGGCATTTTTTTTTGTTACAAAATCCTACTTCTTGGCCTCCATCCATTGTTCCCTATAAATCAGTATCTTTCTCTAGGATTTTGAAATTGGGAACAGATAAACAAGCAGTAAATCCCCTATTTAATGTTAGAAGCTGTAAGAATTAAACATAAGTTAAAATCAGAAGCTGTTACATACCATGGGAAGAAAGCCATTGTGCAGTAAGAGGCAAATGAAGCTAATCTCAGAGGAGGCAGGCATGCAAAACAATGAATGTGTCCTGAGGAGACGTAAGTCCTGATTCTAGAGGTCCTGAACACCACATGCACCTGAGACCTTCCCATAGCTTAGTTGTCCAACTTTTCCTTGGGTTTCACGAGTTAGTAAGTTGCCTCTCTGCCTAGGTAATTTCATCACAGGCAACCAGACTAATATATGTTAACACTGCAAAGCTTACTGTCAATAACAAATAAATTTAGGTTATGGAAATGAAAATGGAAGAAGAAAAGCTAACCTTTATGGATGATGTCTTAGTTTGTTTTGCATTGCTATGAAGGGATGCCCTAGAAAAGAGGTTTATTTGGCTCAAGATTCTGCAGACTGTACAAGAAACATGGCACCAACATCTGCGTCCAGTGAAGGTCCCAGACTACGTCTACTATTCGCAGAAAGAGAAGGAAGCAGGCATCACCCAGCAAGAGGAAGGAAGCAAGTGAGAGAGGGGAGGGAGGAATCAAGCTCTGTTAACAGTATCCTCATGGGAACCAACAATTAACAATTAAGAACTCACCGATTAACTTGAGAACAGCACCAAACCATTCAAGAAGGATTTGCCCCATGACACAAATACTTCCCACCAGGCCCCATCTCCAACACTGGGGATCAAATCTGAAAATGAGTTTTGGAGAGGACAAATATCCAAACTGTTCCAGAGGCCTCACTCTTGGTTAGACACTGTTTTGAGGGTTTTATGTGTCTTAACAACAATCTTTTCTAAGGTGGGTGCTATTCTTATTCTCATTTTATAGATGAAGATATGGAGGCATATAAAGGCTAAGAAACATATACAAGGTCACCCGGCTAGTGTGTGACCTTGAATAAATTGGCAATGTCAGTATTCTTAACCATTATACTTAACTGTCTTATATTGGGTGAAACACTACCTGTAGGTAACACATTTATTATTTGAAAGAAATGACATAGGAACTTGCCATATAATTGTGATTAAATAACTATTCTTAGGTGTGGATTTCCTTTACATAGCAGTGTCTCATATAAAAACATTTCAGAACTATAGCAGAACCTCCATAGTTGACCACCTTCCTCCATTGACCACTTTCTTAAGTTGACCTAATTGTCATAGACTGGACACTCACCACATGCACATATTAGTACATGTTGACCACTCCATATGCTGACCAGTTTGTTACAGTCCTATGGGTACTGTACTTACAGAAGTTCTACTGTATTTGTTATTTTTAACCTATGATTTCCATTTTCTGCCTCTAAATACCTGTATTTATTACCTGAATCAAAATTAACTCATAGTGGCCTTAGTTATTAGGAATAACTGATCACAGTATTTTGAATAATACAGCCATAGACTTGCAAGCAGTGTCTCTCCCTCTTATGCTTCCAAAGAAAGAAGTGTTCACATCCTGATGTTTTTATTATCTGGAGTGTCAGTAGATGATCAACACAGAGTTCACACTTGAGCCTTTGGTTTTAACAGAATATGATCACACTATCTGAAATGTGTGTAAGGTCTGCTCCTGCTGCTGTAAATCAGAAAGACAACTTGTTCTGCCTTGTTCTTCTTGCAAAAGTATCTCTAAATTCATGTTAAACTCATAAGCTGCTTTCTCGAGATGACCAGAAATTGGATTCTAGTGAATCCCAATGCTTATTTAATTTATCCCCAGCAGAAGTTGGAAAGTTATATACGAAGTCTTTCCTGCTGAAGGATGTGCCAACTTTTTGATAAAGGAAGCACTCAAGAGAGAGGCTTTTTCCCCTGGGATGTTCTGTCCCATGTCTGATTTCCTATAGAGTGATAATTATTGGTGGAAACCTGTTAGATGATGTTTGTACATTGGACATCTTTGTCCAAGGAACCGGAAAAGAAATTACCACTTCATTTCACATAAATATCACATAGTCACCAAGAAGGCAAGAACAAGTGCCAACTTCAGATATGAACTGGTGGTCCCCAGGGAGCACGCTGGCTTTAGATAGAAGTTGGGTACTGAGATGGGGGAAGAAACCAACCTAACCAGAAATACCTTCTTATGAAGGATAATATCTGAAATTTCATGATGTGAGTTTCACTCCTTTGTTTAAGACTTTATTAAATTGCAATTAACCTAAGGAAAGGAGATATTTCAAATCTTATCCATTGTTTGTATCTTATTATGAATGAGTTGTGTTCTCTCCCCTGTGAGTACCTTTTAGGACTGGAAAGAAGAATAAGAACAACTCCAGGAAGAAGAGATGAGGGCCAGGAGCTAACTGTCCAGGTCTTACCTTGCAGTGCCATTATTGATCCATCAGCCTCTCACTGGGCCCCTCAGCCAAAACAAGGGGAATCAGAAGGGCTTTGGCACCTGACAGGAGGAATTGGGAACAGAGGAAATCACTGGCCCTGAGTCCAGAAAAATGAGAAAAAAAAGAACCTGTTTACATTGTGGTTGGTAACAACTATCAGGTCATAAGCCAAAATGTTTGATCAATCATAATGAAGTAACTACTTTGGGCAAAGTTCTATTTGGAGATGATAAAAGAAGATTGAAATGAAATATAAATAGAGGATCTAGTATCTTCATCCCTTGATAATCCAGTAAGAAAAATCATAAAGACATAGAAAACAAAATTAATGCAAAACAGGTCTATTAGTACAAAAGGTCTGTTAGTACAAAGGCAGAGTATAATAAGTGAAATCTGAGTTGAATCTGAGCAGAATTTGTCAGAAAATACTTCTTGCAGAAGAGATCAGAGCCCTACCAGAGCTAATATCAGATATAAGTCAGCATAGGAGAGGTTATTCCTGGGAGGTATTTCTGTTTTCTTTCTAGAATCAGGGTCTCTTTGTCACTCAGACTAGACTGCAGTGGCTAGATAACAGCTCACTGTAATCTCAAACTCCTGTGTTCAAATGATCCTCCCATATCTGAGGAGGTGGCACATGCCACCATGCTGGCTAATTTTTTTTAATTTTTTTGTAGAGACAGTCTTGAATTCCAGGCCTCAAGCAATCCTCCCACCTTGCTGCGATTACAGGTGTGAGCCACTGCATCTGGCTGTTCTTTTGTTTTATAACTACCCAATATGTACTCCTGAGGGTATATGGGACTCCGTTAGCCTAACTGTTAGAGAATGGTCAATTTTTCAAAGAAACAAGCCATTCTTGCTGTAAGTGAGAATATCAATGTAACTATGGGTTGTAGTGATAGAAAGTTTTCCTAATTCTACCTTGCTCTGTGATCTCATAATACCCAACACATATCCCTTCAGTAGCACTTGCAGTATTGTAATAATCTGTTCATGGGTATTTTCCTCAAGAGTTAAAAGTTCCTCAAGTTCTGGGATCAGGTATTATTCATGCTGGTAACCCCGATACCTGACGAATGATACGTAGTTACCACTCACTGAGCACTTGTGATGCCAGGTGGGACAGAGTGGTAAACAAGACAGATGGGACTCTGGCTTTCATAGAGCTTACATGCAGTCCCGGTCAGTGTGCGGGTAAGTGGGAGAAGCAGGGAATGGATGTACACATGTGTGTTCAGGTGCTGCCAGGACATTACAAGGTCTGTGAGGCTCTTCTTACTTTTTGAAAGGGGTAAAACTTTGTTGAAAATTTCCCTTTGTCATAACAATAAAGATTCCACAGAGACCAAAAGCTTCTCCTTCTGGGAGAAACTTTATGATTGGATGGGCCCAAAGGAAGCTTCCAGGGGTAGACGGCCTGGGGGGATAACAGAGTTCAGGATAACCAGTCTCCCAGGGCTAGAGTATCAGGACATTCTCTTCATTAGTGCTCAGGAAGTTTGGCTACACAACATTTCACGTAAACTTTCTCTATTCTCACTAGTTCCTGACTCAGTAAGCTCATCAACCCTATTTTCAAGACATCTAGTACTTACGTGCTGTTCCACTCAAGAATCTCACAATGTGCATTTCTAGCTAAGTCTGATGTTTCTGTTTTTACTCTCAGAAGATTGCCCTGCAGTATTTTTTTCCTCAGAGCTTGAAAAAACAATATTAACCATCAAAATAATGGGTGTTAACTATTTATCATCTAACCCTAAGTGACTCTGAAATTTTTCTAAAAGGAATTAGAATTGGACTGTGAAACATTTTTTAAGTTTATAAAATAAGAGAATGAGAGTAGAATTTTGATTCATCCTAAAATAGCAGTTTTCATTTGTCACAAATTATTGGTGATAGACACTTCAAACTCTAAAAGTGCAAGAGTTTTAAAATAGTATTCATTAACATGTGTATAACATGTTACTAATTGATTCCCACAATTAGCCCATAAAGAAAATAAGAAAATGGGTGGCGCCTGTTGTTCAGTGGGTAGGGCGCCAGTCCCATATACCAAGGGTGGCGAGTTCAAACCCGGCCCCAGCCAAATGCAACAAAAAAATAGCTGGGTGTTGTGGCAGGTACCTATAGTCCCAGCTACTCAGGAGGCTGAGGCAAGAGAATTGCCTAAGTCCAGGAATTGGAGGTTGCTGTGAGCTGTGATGCCACTGTACTCTACCAAGGGTGATAAAGTGAGACTCTGTCTCTACAAAAAAAAAAAAAAAAAGAAAGAAAGAAAGAAAATAAGAAAGTATTCACTATGTGACAAATGATGAAACTTAAGGGAATTAAAAATTTTCCTGAATTTTACTTTACAAAAAAAGTTCAAACAGAAAAACTTGAATGAAAAAGACATTGGACACTCAGGAATCCATCACCTAAATTGAACTTTGTTAATTCAGTAGAACCTCCATTGTCGATCACCTCCCTGCATTGACTACCGCCTGAAGTTTGCCTAATTTTCATAGACTGCACACGCACCACATGTACTTTATGGAAGACTGACTTCTACTCTATATATTGACCACCTCTGTAAGTTGTATCTTACCACTTAAACTGCGACACATAGTATTAATTTATCCCCTATAACTTGACCCGTTGAGTCCACTCAAGTCACCAAAGGGTAGGAGGTGTGGGTTTTGATCCTTAGTTGTATTGTTTTTTCTTTAGTATAAGTCCTTTTTTCATGCTTTATTATTACTGTATGTTGGATTAAACCTAATGTCTGGCCTGTTGTTTATCACATGTTGTGGAATATTTTTTTCAATGCTAAGGACTGATCTAAATTGTAGGTATATCCTATAATTATTGAAAAAAATTATAGTTATTTGAGACATGATCTCAAAGAAAGGTAGATCTACATTTTCTGAAAAGCAGCAGCTAAAGAAAGATGGCAAAACATTTTGGTGTTAGCAAGACCACAGTTAGCAATATCCAAAAATATAAACATAACTACTCGGAGAGATTCCATAAAGAAAGTGGAGACTTACAGTGGAAAAAGAGGAAAACGTCCATTGATAAAGTCAGTGAAGCTGCATTAAGCTAGTTCAAACAAATGAGGGCAGTTAGGGCCAGAATCTCTGGGCCAATGATCAAAGAAGATGCTAAAAAATTTGCACAAGAATTTGGGGTGGCAGATCTCCAAGCATCTAGTGGTTGGCTTGAGAAATTTAAACTGTGACACGATATCTCCAGAAAGTCTTGTGTGGTGAACCCAATGAAGTTCCAGCAGAAACTGTGGAAGAGTTCACCCAAAAGTTCCCTGACTTTGCCACAGCCTTCAAAGATGATGATGTCTTTAATGCTCATAAATATAGACACTTTTTCAAGGTGATACCTGATAGGAGTTACGAAGGGTGATAAATGCAAAAGCAGAAAATTTCCCAAAGAAGGTTTCACAATTCTGTTTTGCACTAGCTCAACTAGAGAGAAACTAAGGCCATTGTTGATTGGCAAATCAGCAAAGCCACATTCATTCAAGCACCTGAACCCTGAAGAACTTCCCATCACTTGGAGATGAAACAAATGCTCATGGATGACTGGTGCCCTATGTTTTGAATGAGTAAGAGATATCAACTGAGAAATGAAGATGAAATGGTCTATCTATCCCTGACAGTAGACAACTGTCCTGGCCACTCACAAGTGAATCATCTTACAAATGTCACTGAAATTTCTGCCTCCAAACATGACCTCAAACATCCAACTTCTTGTGCAAGGCATCACCAAAACATTTAAATTGCACTACCAAACCCAGTGTCTACAGTGGGTCATTACTAAAACACAAACCTGTGATCCTTCTGTGGAAGCAACTTCATCTGCTGCATTGGCTAGCTCTCTGGATGTCGTCTTCTGGTTCAGTTCTGCTTAGAATAAAGTTCAGCCAGAAAGGATACGGAAGTTTTTTCAAGGAAGGTGGATTTGTCACAACCCAAGAGCATGATGTTTTGGCCCCCTCAGACTATCCATCTCCCATGGTAGAATTCAGAGTATATTTGACGGTTTTGTTGCAATGGATGATGAGGTGGCAACCTGCAATGAATGAACTTGACCCAGAAGCAATTTTCCAAATGATATTGACCCAAGTACAGTCCAGCATAAAAGTGCATGAAGCAGCTGATGAAGTGGAAGAACAAGTGAGGATGACACAGAAATTGCAGGCTCGGCGTCTATGGCTCAACACGCTAAGGTGCCAGCCACGTACACCTGAATCGACAGGTTCCAATCCAGCCCGGGCCCACCAAACAACAATGACGGCTGCAACCAAAAAATGGCCGGGCGTTGTGGCGGGCACCTGTAGTCCCAGCTACTTGGGAGGCAGAGGCAGGAGACTCGCTTGAGCCCAGGAATTGGAGGTTGCTGTGAGCTGTGATG
>CAUYRH010130712.1:0-10574 GCA_963574655.1 Perodicticus potto | reverse complement strand
AAAAAAAAAAAAAGAAAGGGTATCTTTGGCAACAATTACAGGTACTACCATTGACAAGTATTCACTGTGCAGATGTGGTTCCCTTATTTAATCCTCAACCAAATGAGTTAAAAGTGCAATTATCATTCCCATCATGCAGGTAAGGAAACTGATGCACCAGGAGGTAAAATGTTTGTCCAAAGACAGAGCAGGTAGGTGATGGAGTTGGTTGGACTTTAGTCCTAGGAAGTCTGACTTTACTTGGCGCTCTGTAGATAGTATAACGACTACGTTTAAAGCATGAGAGGGCAAACAGGAGGGGCGGGACTGTTGGCTTGCCCAGGATCTGTGGCTTACAGTGGTAGTTTTCAACATTTTTTTTAATTTTAATTTTATTATTTCTTTTTATTTTTTTGAGACAGAGTCTTACTCTGTCACCCTGAGTACTGTGGCATCATAGCTCACAACAACCTTAAACTTTTGGGCTGAAGCGATCCTCTTGCCTCAGCTTCCCAAGTAGCTGCGACTATAGACGCCCACCACAATGCCTGCTTAGTTTTTTGTTTCTATTTTTCATAGAAACCAGGTTTCGCTCTTGCTCAGGCTGGTCTCAAACTCCTGAGCTGAAGCAATTCATTCCCCTTGGCCTTCCAGAGGACGGAGATCGCAGAACCACCTCACCCAGCCTCAGCAGGAGTTTCCACCATTTTATATTTTATGGTAAGCTGCCATGAAAAGGCTTGTGTGTAGTACTAGAATGTTCCGCAGCACTATTTGTAATAGCCAGAAAAACTGGCAGTCGCCCACTGTTCATCAGCGGTAGAATGGACGTGAAAATTGGGGTGAATACAGGCGATTGCGGAGATTGAGCAGTCTACAGCCACACAGCACACCGGGGATGAATCACACACACAGAATGACGAGCTGAAGGGAACAGAGGTGAAAGAGCTCATCCTGTGTGAGTCCAGTTATATAAAGTACAGAAAAGGCACGACGGATTTGAGGCGAGAGACGTCAGATAGCCGTTTCCTCGAGGCACGAGGAAGCCTCTGTGAGGCTGGTAATGTTTGATTTCTTTATCTGAGCGATGGTCACATAGGTGTGTTCGTTCTGTTAAAAAAAAAAAAAACTAATTGTGATGCGTGTACTTCTCTGTATGTGTGTTATATTCTTCATTAACTTTTACCAAAACATAGGCTGGGCAGGGTGGCTCACGCCTCTAATCCTAGCACTCCGGGAGGCCGAGGCCGGTGGATTGCTTGAGCTCACGAGTTTAAGACCAGCCTGAGCAAAAGCGAGACCCCTGTCTCTACTGAAAATAGAAAAACTGAGGCAAGAGGATTGCTTGAGCCCGAGTTGGAGATTGCTGTGAGTTACTATGCCACGGCACTCTATCCAGGGTGACAGCTCGAGATTCTGTCTCAAAAAAAAAAATTACCAAAATAGGAAAAAAGGCTGCAGTGACCCTAAACAAACCTAGGACTTGAATACAGGCATACCATTCCTTTTTTTTTTTTTTTTTTTTTTTTTGGAGACAGTCTCACTTTTGTTGTCCTGGGCAGAGTGCCATGGTGTCATAGCTCACAGCAACCTCAAACTTTTGGGCCAAGTGATCCTCTTACCTCAGCCTCCTAAGTAGCTGGGACTGTAGGCACCTGCGACATTGCTGAGTTAATTTTCTATTTTTAGTAGAGATGGGGTCTCACTCTTGCTCAGGCTGGTCTCCAACTTCTGAGCTCAAGGGATCCACCTGCCTTGGTCTCCCAGAGTGCTAGGATTACAGGTGTAAGCCACCACGCCCAACCCACACCATTCCTTTTTAAGAAAGGCCATGCCTTTGATATGACTGTTCCTGGAACCTTGGATTTCTTGTGACAGGTGGGAGATGACATGAGGGTAGAATGCAGGTTCTGGAAGGGGTTGGCTTTGGGAACATGGGAGCAGTCAGGGTCAGCTCTGGTTTCTTCCCCTCTGCTGGGTCTGGGGAGAACTGGCTCAGCTAGAAGGTGCTGCTTAAGTTGGGTGAGTCCCTGAAGTTGCCCATTTTCCTGATGCCTCGGTTCTCGGAGCGTCAGGGAAGTGATGTGTATCAGAGTCCTGTCAGCCTGGAGAATGCAGAGCACTGGTGGTGTTGCAGCCCCCAGCACACCCCCCTCAGCCCCCCAGTAGTGATGGGCTGCCTGCAAAGCCCCTAATGTGAGCGGCATTCATGGGAGAGCAGCTCCTCCATTCGCATGGCAGTTATGTGCTGCTAAAAATACCGGAGCACCTTATATAAGACCGTAATTACGTAGTTCGCGCCTCGTGTAAAAGCGCTTCTTTTACCATGGACAATTAATCAGTTGCATGTTGGATATCAACTATCCAGCCCTGCCTGACTCACCCAGCTGTGTCGTGCCTAAATTTACACATTGGTGCATTTTCATCTTTATATCTGGCCCATCCAAGTGGTTGAGTGATGCCAGGGTTTATAAAGTTTCCTCTGGCTCGGCCCCTCCTCCTCATTCACTGACAGGGCGTCTTGGCTCACAGAGGTGCGGTAGTTGGAAGAGACTCCTTCTCCGTTCAAGAGTCCGCTCCATTAGGAGTCAGGATGGGTGACCATTTGGACTGTGTTTGGATGCTGCCAGTGATGGGGCAGCACATCTCATGGTGGTTTGAACAGTAAGAGTGATGGAATACTGAGACACAGAATACCCCAGGCAGGCCGCAGTTGGCTGAAACCAACAAGGAGAACTGTCCAAGCAGTCAGATCTATAAATTCATGGGACCTGAGGCTTGGAAAGGAGTCTCGTGATTGACGCAATTGCAGAACCTGTTAAAATAAATGCTGCTGCCCTATGACACAGTGATTCTACTTCTCAGGCTCTGCCCTGAGGAAACTCTGGCACCTGTGTGCAGGCGACAAGTTCTGGGACAGCCTTTGTGACCATCTGCAGTGGTGGAAAACTATAGACAGCTTGAATGTTTGGTGGTGATGAGATAACTACATAAACACGTATTTTGATACCTTGAAATACTGAGCAACTTTGAAAAGGACTGAGATCTTTACATAAAACAACATGGATGAGGGCAGCGCCTGTGTCTCAGTGGGTAGGGCACCGGCCCCATATACCAAGGGTGGCAGGTTCAAACCCAGCCCCAGCCAAACTGCAACAACAATAAAAAAATAGCTGGGCATTGTGGGCGGGCGCCTGTAGTCCCAGCTACTTGGGAGGCTGAGGCAAGAGAATCGCCTGATCCCAGGAGTTGGAGGTGGCTGTGAGCTGTGTGACGCCACGGCACCCTACCGAGGGCGATAAAGTGAGACTCTGTCTCTACCAAAAAAAAAAAAAAAAAAAAAACATGGATGAATCTCTAAGATTGTAAGGTGAAGCCCAGACGTGGCCCATACAGCTCAGGTGGCTCACGCCTGTAATCCTAGCACTTTGGGAGGCCGAGGCAGGTGAATTGCCTGAGTTCACAGGTTCAAGAACAGCCTGAGCCAGAGTGAGACCCCCGTCTCTAAAAATAGCGAGGCGTTGTGGCAGGCAGCTGTAGTCCCAGCTACTTCAGAGGCTGAAGCAAGAGAATCACTTGAGCCCAAGAGTTTGAGGTTGCTGTGAGCTATGACGACATGGCACTCTACCAAGGGTGACAAAGTGAGACTCTGTCTCAAAAAAAAAAAAAAAAGGATTGTAAGGTGAAGAAAGCAAGTTGCAAGGTGACATAGTATGTGTCCTTTACAGAAATGTATGCTCAGAGCCCTCCATGAATAGGAAGATACATGTGTGTAAAAAAGTATATGAAAAGATCATGGAGAAAAATACATTGTAAACTATTATCTCCAGGGAAGGAGGAAAGGGGGCTAGGATTTGTGTGTGTGTGTGTTTGGTGGGATGGGAAAAAGAAGGATGATCAAAAAGAAATTTAGCCTTCTCTGGGATATTTAAACATTTTTTAATTTATTGAGATATAATTTTAGGCATAATTTATGTATAACAAAATTTATTTGTTATAAGTATACAGTTTTTTTTTTTTTTTTTTTGTAGAGACAGAGTCTCAGTTTATCACCCTCGGTAGAGTGCTGTGGCGTCACACAGCTCACAGCAACCTCCAACTCCTGGGCTTAGGCAATTCTCTTGCCTCAGCCTCCCGAGCAGCTGGGACTGCAGGCGCCCACCACAACGCCCGGCTATACAATTCTGTTTTAAATTCTTTCTTTTTGGAGACAGAGCCTCAAGCTATCACCCTGGATAGAGTGCTGTGACATCACAGCTCACAGCAACCTCCAAATCCTGGGCTCAAGCGAGTCTCCTGCCTCCGCCTCCCAAGTAGCTGGGACTACAGGCGCCCACCACAACACCCGACCATTTTTTGGTTGCAGCCGTCATTGTTGTTTGGCGGGCCCAGGCTGGATTCGAACCCACCAGCTCAGGTGTACGTGGCTGGCGCCTTAGCCCGTTGAGCCACAGGCGCTGAGCCACTTTTTTTTTTTTTTTTTTTTTTTTTTTTGAGACAGAGTCTCAAGTTGTCGGCCTGGGTAAGTGCCGTGGTGTCACAGCTCACAGCAACCTCAAACTCCTGGGCTCAAGCGATTCCCTTGCCTCAGCCTCCCAGGTAACTGGAACTACAGGCGCCCACCACAACGTCCGGCCATTTTTTTGGTTGTAGCTGGCATTGTTTGGCAGGCCTGGGCTGGATTCCAACCCTCCAGCTCTGATGTATGTGGCTGGTGCCTTAGCCACTTGAGCTACAGGCACTGAGTCCTGTTTTAAACTCTGAAAAGGAAAAGCAGGACCGGGCATGGTAGCTCATGTCTATAATCCCAGCACTTTGGGAGGTGGAGAGTGCTTTGGGAGGTTGAGACAGGAGTTCAAGACCAGCCTGGGTAACATAGAAAGACCCTATCTCTACAAAAAGATTTTTAAAAATAGCTAGGCATGGTGGTATGTGCCTATAGTCCCAGCTACTTGTGAGGTTGAGGTGGGAGGATTGGTTGGGCCCAGGAGTTCAAGGCCAGCCTGGGCAATGTGGTGAGAATTCATCTCTACAAAAAAATTAATGATTAGCCAGGTGTGATGGCTCATGCCTGTGAGCAGCTACTTTGGAGGCTAGGGTAGGAGCATCACTTGAGGCCAAAAGTTTGAGGTTGCAGTGAACTATGATCATGCCACTGTGTACCAGCCTGGACAATAGACTGAAACCTGCCTCCAGAAAAAAAAAAGTAATGTCTCGAAACCCCTTCCTGAATTGAGAATCTTTCCCCCATCTGTCCCTGAGTCATGAGTGGTCAGAGGCAGAAAGCTTACGGCATGGTGTTCTGAATTGGGGAAAGCTCACATAGATGGACGTTCTTCCCTCTTTTGAGCAGCAGTGTGGTGTCTCTGAGACTCCGTCTTTGGAGTCCTGTCGACTCAGCCTTCCTTTTTCCACAGGCCAGGATTTTCACTGGTTCAAGGTCTGCTTCATGCTCCTTCCTCTTGCATCTTCCAGGGGTTCCTTATGGAGACTATCGGGTAATACACATCAAGTCGTGTTTCACGCGGCTCACTCCTTCCAGGCTGTACACCTTCCTCAGGCTCTGCCTGGCTCAGCAACTGTCCTTCTGTGAAAGTCTGTGCAGAACTGATCATCTGCCTCGGGTGTTATTTGACCCTGACATAACACTTCTTAGAAATATAGTCTTGTTTTTTTTCTTTGGAATTGTAAAGTAATTCATGTTCATTGTGGAAAATTCAGGAAATACAGAAAGCACAAAGAAGGAAATAAAAATCTGTGATTCCAAACCTTCGGAGATAATGACTGTTTAATGTTTACTGGCATTTAACATGTTTATTTATCCGTAAGGGTATTGATGGATATACAGGGTAGCCATAAAGTTCATGTGCAATTACTATTTAATTTTCACACAGGCTCAGCGCCTGTAGCTCAAGCGGCTAAGGCACCAGTCACATACACCTGAGCTGGCAGGTTCGAATCCAGCCCGGGCCCGCCAAACAACGACAGCTGCAACCAAAAAGTAGCCAGGTGTTGTGGCGGGCGCCTGTAGTCCCAGCTACTTGGGAGGCGAAGGCAGGAGAATTGTTTGAGCCCAGGAGTTGGAGGTTGCTGTGAGCTGTGATGCGCACAACACTCTACCCAGGGCGACAGTTTGAGACTGTCTCAAAAAATAATAAATAAATAAATAAATAAAAGAAAAGAAAAATAAAAAATAAATTGCACACAAACTTTATGGCTACCCTCTATATGTAAAAAACACTTTTGCCCTTAGTTTGGTGTTTTTCTTTTATTATTATTTTTATGTGTATATATACATATGTTTAAGACAGAGTCTCTCTCTGTTGCCCCAGCTAGAGAATACTTGTGTCATAGCTCATTGTAACCTCAGACTCCTGGGCTTAAACAATCCTCCTGCCTCAGCCTCCTGAGTAGCTGGGCCTACAAGTGCATGCCACCGCATCCAGCTAGTTTTTTCTGTTTTTAATAGAGACGGTTCTCAGTTTTGTTCAGGTTGATCTCAAACTCCTGCGCTGAAGCCATTCTTCTGCCTCAACCTCCCAGAGCTCCAGGATCCCAGGCATGAGTCATTGCACCCAGCCTATTATTTTTATTATTTTAAGTTTTAATTTTGTTTCCAGCTTATTATTTTTCAACAGAGAAAGGTTTTAAATGTTTATGTAGTGTTTGGAACTGAATGTTTGTGTTTCCCCAGAATTCATAAGTTGGAGTGCTAACCCCTAGTGTGGTTGTATTGGAAGTAAGGAAGTAATTAAGGTTAAATTAGGTCAGAAAGGTGGGGCCCTGACCTAATAGGATTGGTGTCCTTATAGAAGAGATGCTCGAGAGTGAGCTTGTTCTCTCTCCCTCTCCCACTGGGCAAATGTGCCAAGGAAAGGCTGAGTCTGTAAGCCAGCTAAGAAGAGAGCCCACACCAGGAACTTAATCAGCTGGCACCTTGATCTTGGACTCTGTGTGGCCTTCACAACTGTCAGAAATAAATGTCTGCTGTTGAAGTCACCTAGTCTGGGGTATTTTATGGCATCCTGAGCTGACTAATACATGTGATTAAGTCCATCAGTTATTTCATTTTATGACTTTTTTTTTCTCTCTGCTTTTGAGTTAGAAAGATCTTACCTATTCCAAGGTCAGATAAACATTCACTTCTGTTTTCTTCTGGTTCTTTTTTGGTTTCAGCCTTAACATTCAGCTCTCCTTTGCCTTGAATTCCAATTGAAATTTTTTTTGGTTTATGATGTGAGGTAAGACCTTGATTTTATTTCTTTCCAAATTGTTGACCAGTTCTTCCAATTTCTTTTCTTGCCCCACCAACTATATTTAAAATTAATATATAATTTTTTTAATATAGCATTATAATCTTGCTCAAAATTCAAATGTTACAAAAAGGTAAACAAAGTCTCCCTACGGTCTCTTATCCTTTCTCCTCTCAGGTCCAGTAGATTTTGGGGTATCATTCCCCCAGCTGACTCAAGGTATTAGCTTTATTATAGTGCACAAACATTTTCATTTCCAGGCTTTCTGTTTTTTCATTAGTCTATGGCTTTTTCTTCCACTACCAACCACATTTTTTCTTGTGACTTTATGTATGATAATACCTGGCAATGCGAATTCTCTTTCCAAATTTCCTTGGTTGTATTTGCCTATTTATTCACTTTTCTATATGAACCTTATAATCCTTTCATTGTTTTTTTCCTACAAAATTATAAACTCTTGTTTGGAATTATATTAAGTTTATAAAATAATAAGTATATTGTGTTTTCCTATCCAGAAGTATGGTTTGTCCCCTATTTATTGAGGTTTTCTTTTTCTATCATCTCTTCTTTTATAGCTCCAGTAAAGGATCATATTTTCTCCTTCCTCCCTCCCTCCCTTCTTTCTTTTTTTTTTTTGTGTGTGCTAGAATGTTTATTTTGGCTCAGTTCATATAGAGGGAAATGAGGGCAGGGGGACGTTTGGCAGAAGGAGGGAGGGCATGAGGGGGGATCTCACCTAATGTGCACAGTGTGAGGGTGTGTAACACACCCCATGGGCGAGGGGCTCTTCTACAAATATAACTTTACTCAGGAACTGAGAATAATGTCATCTAAAAATTATATACTCATTAATTTGAAAACACACACACAAAAGAAAGAAAGCAAGCTTTTGGACTTCCAAAAGCAGCCTTTACTCCTAGTTAACAGAGACATTCACAGTCAACCAATGCCCAGGTGAGGACATTCATAGCAGGGCGACCTGTGGTGGCCCACAGCTAAGGCAGCAAACGCAGCCCTCCAGCAGGTTGGGTAAAGGGCAGTGCATTCCACTGGCAGAAAGTAACCAGCCACTGCTCCAGGCCCTCTGGCCCCTGAGATCTTCAGGGCTATGCAGGCACAGCTCCCTATAAATCCAGTAGGGACCTAGAGCCTGAGTCCTTTTTGTCCACAAAATCATCCCCTTCTTGGTCTCCAGCTGTGGTGATGGAGACCAAGGAGACCTGGGAGGGATCTTGGGGTGAGAGGAGCTCAGAGATACCAGATAATGTCGGAATGTCTGCCGAGAAATCGCAGGCATAAGGGCTCTTGGGGCCACAGTGGGCCTGGGGCTCGGGCTGGGGCTGGGGCTGGGGCATCCCCTGAGAATAAGCCTGGGTCTGAGGTTGCGCTTGGACCTGGGAATGGGCCTGAGCTTGGGCCCGGGCTTGGGCCTGGCATGGGGCCTGGGGCAGCAGGGACGCCCTCCTGGGCGCTGTATCCTGGGTGCCCCCCGGCCTGGTAGAGACTGAAATTGGTGGTGGCTTCTGCTGCTGGGAAGATTCCTGGGGGGCCGGACAGAAGAGCTTGGGAAACCTGGGCCATGTGGAAACAAGGGGCGACTGATGCGGGCTCTGGGGAAGTTGGGTGCAGCCCAGGCTCCTGGGGCTCCTTGGCCATGACCTCCGCGACCTCAGAACCCAGGTGGTTCTTGGCAGATCTGCTCCTGAGACTGTTTGGCCCTGCGGTTCTTGAACCACACCTGTACTTGGTACTCCTGCAGGTTGAGTCTTTTTGCCAGGGCTTGGCGGTCCTGGTGGTTGGGGTACATTTTCCGTCTCAAAATGTTTTTCCAGCTCCCTCTGCTGTTCTCTGGTGTAGCAGGTGCGCTCCTGAGGCTGCCTCCTCGGGGTATCTGAGGGCAGTGGGACGCCCTGGGAATCATTAGGATCGCCCATGTTGCACCTGCTGTGTCCAGAACGATTCTTTCTTTCTTTTTGACAGAGTCTCACTTTGTTACCCAGGCTATAGCTCACAGAAGCCTCAAATCCTGGGCTCAAATGATCCTCCTGCTTCAGCCTCCTGAATAGCTGGGACTACTGGCACCTGTCACAGTGTCCAGCAAATTTTTTCTATTTTTAGTAGAGATGGGTTCTCACCCTTGTTCAGGCTGTTCTCAAACTCCTAAGCTCAAGGCATCCACTCGCCTCGCCCTCTCAGATTGGTAGAATTACAGGCGTGAGCCACTGTGCCTGGTTGTGTTTTATATTTTTCGTTGATACTGGGGATAGTATTTTTTTTTTTTTTTTTTTGAGACAGAGTCTCACTATGGCACCTTTGGTAGAGTGCCGTGGTGTCAGCTCACAGGAACTTCCAACTCTTGGGCTCAAGTGATTCTCTTGCTTCAGCCTCCCAAGTAGCTGGGACTACAGGCGCCTGCCACAATGCCCGGCTATTTTTGTTGTTGTTGTTGTTGCAGTTGTCATTGTTCTTTAGCTGGCCGGGGTGGGGTTCAAACCTGCCAGCCTCGGTGTATGTGGCTGGCGCCATAAGAACTGTGCCATGGGTACCGAGCCTAGTATCTTTTTTCTTGTAGAGACAGAGTCTCACTTTATCGCCCTCGGTAGAGTGGTGGGTCACAGCTCACAGCAACCTCCAACTCTTGGGCTTAGGCAATTCTCTTGTCTCAGCCTCCCGAGGAGCTGGGACTACAGGTGCCCGCCACAACGCCTGCCTATTTTTTTGTTTTTTTACAGTTAGGCCTGGGCTGGGTTTGAACCCTCCTCCCTCAGTATATGGGAACTGGTGCCCTACTGGCTGAGCCACAGGCGCCACCCTTTTTTGTTTGTTTGTTTTAATTTGATTTTTAACTGGATGTTATTGGAACACAAGAAAATTAATTGATTTTAAAAAATATTGTGGGCGGCGCCTGTGGCTCAAGGAGTAGCACGCCGGCCCCATATACCTGGGGTGACAGGTTCAAGCCTGGCTCCGGCCAAAACTGCAAATAAATAAATAAATAATAAAAAAAATATTGTGACATACAAAATAATATAAAACATATTTGTATAGTGTAGATAATAGTCAAACAAACTTATATCCAGTTAACTTCAGACACAGAGCACCACTAGCTCTTTAGAAATTGCTTTTATGGCTCAGCGCCTGTGGCTCAACGGGCTAAGGCGCCAGCCATGTACACCTGAGCTGGCGGGTTCGAATCCAGCCTGGACCCACCAAACAACAATGACGGCTGCAACCAAAAAATGGCCGGGCGTTGTGGCCGGCGCCTTTAGTCCCAGCTACTTGGGAGGCGGAGGCAGGAGACTCGCTTGAGCCCAGGAATTGGGGGTTGCTGTGAGCTGTGAT
>CAUYRH010130709.1:0-12780 GCA_963574655.1 Perodicticus potto | reverse complement strand
TACCCAGGGCGACAGCTTTAGTCTATGCCTAAAAAAAAAAAAAAAAAAAAAAAAAAGAATTATCATATCAACCTTATAAACCATTATCACTACCCCCATTTTAGAGACTTTGAAACCAAGGCACAGAGAGGTTAAATACTTACCCAAGGTCACACAGCCAGCACATTACAGGGTCAGGACAAGAACACAGTTTGCCCTAGAGGGCCTGGCTCTAAAACACCATGCCAAACTACCCTGTTCAAATGTGAGATGAACAGTCTGTATATAATTTAACTACAGAATCTTTTGTGTAAACTACTAAAATTCCTAGATTCTTCTGAGTTCATATCCAGCACCTTCAGCACCCTCAGATCTATGCTGCAGAAAGCCTTTGGTAAAAACAGACCCAGAAGATTAGTAAACTAAGTTTAAAACAAAACAAAAAACTCCAAAACCTTTAATACATAAAAGGTATTAAAGAATGAACTCAACAAGCCTGACTGAATCAGAGATCATAACGGTAAAAACCAAGAGTTTATAAAATCCGCCAGGGACTTCTACAGACATTTGTGGTAAATAATCTTGTCCTTGACTGACCTTGAGCAAATTCACTTTTCTGGGCTTCCATTTCCTTAATTATTAAAACAGAAAAGGCGCGGGACTCGTTTTGGACCATGTTAGACCTCTAATCTTTCTTTCAGCTCTAAAGATCGTACAATTTTTAAAGCTAGTTCTACTCAAACCTTATTCTGATTCCTAGTTTTCTTTCACGCTTCCTAATTTTCTATGCTGCCTGGTTACCTCTCTGCTAGGACAAAATGGCTCTTATTTGCAAGCCCTGTTCATTTGTTTTTTCTCATTTCCAGCAAGTATATCTCATTCCCATAACCCAGCCCGACTCCCTACGTGAATGGCCTAGTTAAGAGTAGGGCAACAGGACTTAACATGGCTTAGCACCTAAAATAAGGGAAATTTAATATTCTTCCTGAACACTAATCTTACTTTTTGCCGAGAAAGAACTGGAAACCCAAAGCCCCTCTGGTCCACGGTACCCTCTCTCCCAACCAAAAGTGTTCAGAGTGCAGCGCTGTGTCTTGTTGACAATGACAGCAGCCGTGCTCAGCAGTACCATATGGGATCCACAATTTAGCTCCATTAATGCTCTTAATTTGAAGACATCAAGCCCTAATTACACACTGGGTACTAAAAAGGCAAAACCCTTCCCTAGTGCCAGCTACTTAGTGGTACTCTGTTGCCTTAACAGCTGGTTGAGGTAGATCCAGGCCAAGTCAGGGCCTGTGAGCGCTCTCAGGTGGAAGAGACCAGCTCCCGGAGCAAAGGCGAACGGGAACAATAGACTCCCTCTGCCCACACCAATCCAGCAGGGTGATCCACTTCTAGTTTCAGTGGGTCACCCATTCTGGGCTAATTCTTGCCTTGCCCAGTGGAGTCGCAAAGGACACAAGTCAGTGCTGATCCTAAAGGATGAGTTTCCTGGGACTCGGGTACGTTCCTGTGTCCACTAAGGGCCACATCACCGCACAGGAAGAGGATTGGTGCTTACCTCCTGCTCCATGTTGCCATGCAGCCGTAGGAATTTTAATCGTGCGGAGGCAGGTGGTAACTGCCCTAATGCCGGGGCCCCTGGGCTGCTCAGCAGGGTATGTAGGAAGAGGTTGTAGTGGAACTCCACCAGCTCACAACTTGAGAAAAAGACAATCATCTTCTGGTCTTTTTCAAACTACATTGATATAAGGGTAGGGGGGAAGATCACAGTTTTTAAGTTCTGGTGACACTAAAATGTATATTTCTTTAAAATATGTAGTTATGCTGACTCTAATTTGGAAACACAGGTGATAGACATCTTTAAATTATTAAAAAAAATAAAAAACACTGCTACTCTACAAAGAATGTGGGAAAGGAAAACGACACAGCTATAATCTCAAAAAGGTGCCCTGACAGCTGACAGAGACAAACACACCTGTGAATGCAGCTGTGCGCTAGCTCTGTCCTTCCTGTGTCCAGGGCTTCCACCTGCAATACCGCCCAGCTGTGTGTGCAGAAAATCTCGAAGTTTCCGGCCAGGCATGGTGGCTCATGCCTATAATCCTAGCACTCTGGGAGGCTGAGGTGGGTGGACTGCCTGAGCTCATGAGTTTGAGAACAACCTGAGCCACAGCAAGTCCCCATCTGTAAAAACAGGCAGGTATTGTGGCGGGCACCTGTAGTCCCAGCTACTCCGGAGGCTAAGGCAAGAGAATCACTTAAGCCCAAGAGCTGGAGGTTGCTGTGAGCTGTGATGCCATAGCACTTTACTGAGGACGACCAAGTGAGTCCCTGTCCCCTTCCCCCGCCCCCTCCCTCAAAATCTTGAAGTTTCATCCTCAAGCCCTTCCACCTGCTGTTTTCCCTTATAGGAAAGTTATCACGAATCCAGTAAATAAACACTAGATTTTTTGTGTGTGTGAGACAGAATCGCACTTTGTTGCCCTGGGTACAGTGCTGTGGCATCACAGCTCACAGCAACCTTAGACTCTTGGGCTTAAGCGATTCTCTTGCCTCAGCCTTTCAAACTAGCCAGGTGTTGTGACGGGTACCTGTAGTCCTGCCACAGTTTACCTGCCACAACACCTGGCTAGTTTTAGAGATGAGGTCTCCTCTGGCCCTGGCTCAGGCTGGTCATAACTATAGTTCAGGCAATGCACCCGCCTCAGGCTCTCAGAGTGCTAGGATTACAGGTGTGAGGCAAGGAGCCCGGCCTAAACACTAGATTCTTTTTTTTTTTTTTTTTGAGACAGAGCCTCAAGCTGTCAACCTGGATAGAGTGCCGTGGCATCACAGCTCACAGCAACCTCCAATTCCTGGGCTCAAGCGAGTCTCCTGCCTCCGCCTCCCAAGTAGCTGGGACTATAGGCGCCCGCCACAACGCCCGGCCATTTTTTGGTTGCAGCCATCATTGTTGATTGGCAGGCCCGGGCTGGATTCGAACCCACCAGCTCAGGTGTACGTGGCTGGCACCTTAGCCCGCTGAGCCACAGGCGCTGAGCCAAGAGAATTGTTTCTTCAGGAAATATTTCATGTGAAACTATATTCCTAGGCCACCTTCTAGGATTAGAAAAGAACCCATTCTCCTGAATGTAAAACTAAGAAACTAAAGGTGATGAGTCGAAATTTCTGCCTTGTAGCTCTGTCTCTTTCGTTGCTAATAAATTCACAAAGGTCTTTCCACATCTCCATGCCTCAATTTGTGAAGTTATCACGTGGAAAGAGTATTTTGTCTGAATAGTTTATCAAGTTGAGGACAATAAATTTGAGATACTCTATCAGAAAAAACTCCTTAAAGTTTAAAAAATGCTACTTTCTTACAATATTTTATTGCCGTGATTCATCTATAAAATTTTTCTCCACTTCAATAGTTTTATTAGATCATACAGTTCTCTTCCCCCGCCCCCACCTCAGTAACAAGGCCAATGTTCCATAAATTCCAGGGAAGAAAAGAAACTTTCCCTGACAGGTGCCTGAATTTGCCTTTCAATCATGTTCTATCAGATCAAGGTACAATTGCTTTAGGACGTTAGTGACTTCATTAAACAGAGTTGTTGGAGTGAGATTCAGGTCAGAGGGTTGTGTTCAAATGCTGAAGCAGCACAGATCACAAATAGAACACAGGAAAATTCTCTCTTCCCATACCATCTAGGCACAGCTTCCATCTCATTTTTAAGGTCCCTCAAAAAATACAGATGAGGAAAGAAATTCGGTTAGTAGAGGCAACACATTTTCTTATGGGGAGTGAGAACCAGTGCCCTTCTCTCAAGTTATGGCTAGAGGAGTCTTTAGGAATCATCTTGACCAGTGACTTCCAAACTTTTTTAGTGCAAACTCTCTTTTATCGAATGAGGTCTTACCCTGTACTCCGTCTTTGTAAGATGGTTTGGAAGTGGCTCTGCATGGTTGGACAGAGGAGGAGTGAATCTATCCACATAATCTCCTGACTTACCTCTTGGACCATTGTCATATCTTCAGAACCACAAAGCTCTGTGCAATGCCGTTTGAAAATAACTTATCTCCTTTTCCATTTTACAGCCAGGGGTATTAATTTGTCTTCCCAGTGAAAGGATCAATCAGAGCCTACATCTGTTGACTACATCTAGTGTTCTATTCCGGGAGCCCTTTTCCTTCATTTTCTTCTAGTTTCTTATTTCCCTGAGCATCAATGAGTTGGTTAAACCTCTCTGGGTGTGTGTGCTCTATGAGGGAGCCTGAGAGTAAAAGAAGAAATAGGGTTTGTGAAAAAAATGGAAGAAAATGATTGAATGTGTACATTGTAAATAAGATCCAGACACCCAAAGGTAAAATATAGAAAGAAGAAATTAGATGAGGGAAGAGGAAACTCACAGCAACAGTGTATAAAGTTTTGGTTTCACTTTAACATGTTCAAAATTATTGAGTTGTCGAAAAGCTTTAGCTCATGTGAATTTTCTCTCATGAAAATATTCACTCTAAAACAAACTGAAGCTGAGCAATTTTAAAATAATTATTAATTCATTTAAAAATTATTTTAATAAGCCATTATATATTTACATAAAAGTTAACATGTTTTAAAGAAAAATAACTATATTTTACAACAGCGAGAAGAGTGACATTGTTTTATCTGTTTGCAAATTTGTTTAATGCATCTCCGAAGCAAAGCAGCTGGGTTTTCGTATCTGCTCCTGCATTTGAGCTGTTATGTTATCACATAGGGTGCAGCCTCTGGGAAATGCCACAGTCGGCTCAAAAGAGCATGATAGTACAAAAGGCAAATGATATCTCAGTTGTATTATGCAAATAATTTTTCCTTCACAACCCCCTGCCTGGTTCTCGAGGACCCAGACCGGTACTGAAGCTACGTTTTAAGAACTGTTGGTTGAGAAAGACCAAATACATTTATGGGAAACAAATCAAATCAGGCAAGAAGGATGACAAAGATAGCACTTCTCTGTCTATCTTTCACACAGTGATGTCTCTATTTAGAAACTGATAGGAAATATGAATCAAAGCCCACAAAAACAAACACAAAACCGTCTTTGAATCCCGAAGTAGGCCCAGCTGATGATGCATGCTAGAAAGAGGAAAAGAATATGTTTAGCTCTTTTACTTTTAGGCTGTGTGGAGAGAATGAAAAATAAGCATCAATAATATCATTGCAATTAAATAAACATAAACTAAACAAGATATAGAGTTTATCACAGCCTCTCTACCTGTAAAATACAAGAAAAGATAGTTGTCATATGTAGGAAGAACCAGCAGTTCTAGAACAAGCAAGGTTTCTAGGATTTTTACATGGAGTAGCTGAATAAAATATTATAGAAGACCTATTTTGCTTGTGGAAAACCGAACTCTTTAAGGACCTTTTTTGTAATCAGTTGTAATTTGTGGTCATTTTTATGTTCTCCATGCTAGGCATGTGGGATTTAAGAACCATCTTCAGAGTGACTTACGTGACTTTCTGTAGGAACACTGTCGATGGAATGGTCAATCTGCCACTCTTCTTTTTCCTTTCAAAAATGGATTGCAGGCTGAGCGAGCCAATCCACCTGTCACCTGTCTCTAAATGCATCTACTGTACACTACCCACATCTAAATTCTCAAAGCTGTACAAAGCCCTGTGCCCACATAATAACCTAACGAGGTCCTCTTGGGGGCAGGGGTTTTGAATGACTTAACCCGATGAGGGCTCCATTCTTAAGACCCTCCAGACTTGGTCTCAGGCACTCAATTCAGGAGTACGACTGTAATGCATTTTTAAATTTGAAGATGTAGCATTTTTTTTGTTTCCTTTCTGAGTGACTAGCCCAGAGAATGATAAAAGGAACAATGCCAAATTAGAAATTCAACTCATGTAACCCTAGATAAGAAAAATCAATCTTGTGAAACCAAACGTATTTGTCAACTTTGCCTCTTCAATGTACTGTAAATAATACATTTTCAAAGTACTACAAATAATACCTTGTTAGGAGGAAAATTGACAAATAAAAAGCAAAGAAGAACAAAATAAAAGTAAGAGTCGGAGAAACTGCCCAGACAAAAGCTTCTTGGACTGTAATCATTTCTCTGTGTCTACCCTCTCTTTTTGCAAAATCCACTTCAGGCCAATAGAAATATGAAGGCTTTTGAAGTTGAAAGGAGGTTGGAAGAGAAGTAGCTCTTTGATTACTTGTGAAGCTTTAAGCCTCCAATATTTATTTTTATGATTTGAATGTTACCGTGGCAGATACAGTATTAACACTTAACAGAATCTGACAGAGACACCAACGGTGAAATAATACAACTTCACGCCTGTAGAATGTCCCAGCAAGAAGAAAGTGCCAGGTGAATGGTGACATACACCCGAATATTGCTTTCTTTGGGGATTACTGTAAGATGGAAAAATAAGTGAGGCAAGCAGAAAAACAAAATAGGTAGGAGAATGTTTCCTAGAGAAAAATTGGTCTGGAAAATTTACATTACCCTTTCACTTTTCTAAACTAAAAATATATAGTGCACGCTTACTGGAAAAAAGTGTGTTTGCATATTTTTAATAGGCACTGGTTTTCCATGTAAATTACCCATCAGGGAGCAGAAGAAAGAAGGACCAGCTATAGAGTTAAAATGACCTCAGTGGAAGCTGACGCAACACAGAGGTGAGAATTCGCTGTGTTCTGTCATCGGTGCCACTGATCAGTACCAGAGGACTGTCCCCCTCCTGAGTGGTGACTGGAGCACCAGAGAGGTCTTTTTGTATGGTACTTAAGCAACAGAGAAAATGAATATAAATATGCCAGACCTGACTTGAGATCTGAAAGACACAGAACTTGTACTCTGATTCCTAGCTCAGTTGTTCTAGACATGAGGCCTTGGGCTAGTCTATGAAATTGTTTATTTGTAACATTTGTTGAGAATAAAAAATGTGCCCAGGATCATCAAATCAAAGGCCTAGGAATGTGAAGTCATTCTTTTTGAAATGCCAATTTTCACTCTTCCTTTTCTTCCCAAAGTGTCGTTTGGTATTCTCTGGACAACAATTCAATAATGTGATAGTTTACACACTAATATTCTATAAATTTTTTCTTTATTATAATGCTTTTTTATAGTGCTTTATTTATAATGCTATTATAACAGGGTATTTACTTGATAAATTTCAGCATGTTGATTTCTTATTTATGATTCTTTTCACCACATTCATACAGGACTTTTTATAAGGCTACTCTTAATAGAAAAATCTGAGTTTCTTTGTTCTTCACAGGTAATTAGTGCGTGTTCTCTGAGACACAGGAACATGCTTGGAACTTGGCATCGAACACTTTCTCTTTTTTTCACCCGCCATCCTCTTTCTGTTCTCTTTTTATGCATTGTTTAATCCTTCTCTGGCACCAAAAGGCTTTTTTCCAAATACTTTTATTACAATGCACCCCCTCGAGTCTGTGTGTGTGTGTGTGTTTGGACAGCATCTGCATTCTCCTTCATTTTTCATGTATTACTTATGCAGTTTTTTTTTTTGTTGTTGTTGTTCTCTGATTATTTATCCAGTTTTAGTTCCCAGCTTGAAAATAATGTCATACTTGCGCTTTGCTGTTTCTGTTGTGAATCATGCCGCTCGTTGGCCTTCAGGGTACACACGTGGGCACAGATGTGCTTCTGATCCACACCAAAACCTGTCCTCTGGAGAACACAATGCTTCTGGGGTTTTCTTCCCAACTAACTCTTGTCATGGTCGAAGGCTTTACTTGGCCTTAAAGAAATTCTGTCACCTGGGTTTCTTGGCAAAGTGTGTCTGTGAAAAGCAAATCCCAAGGAAACAAACCTCATCCGCTGGTCTTTCTGATCTCATTGGTTTTAAACATCTCTCTCACCATTCAGAGACAGCGGCAAAGGGACTACTTTCAGAAACAGCAAAAGCTCTTTGTATCTTGTACTCTCCTCTGTCTGTGCTTTGCTTATAAAATAACACTGAAATTTATGAAGTGCTATAACAGTTGATTTACTTTTAATCCACTGTTGGGTTGTATAGCAATAAAAATACAGACAATAATGAGGCAACCTTCAATACAGCAGTATTTTATAGCTGTAGAACTAGCAATAAAAGTCCTACTGTAAAATCACTTGGGGGTGGCGCCTGTGGCTCAAAGGAGTTAGGCGCCGGCCCCATGTGCCAGAGGTGGCAGGTTCAAACCCAGCCCTGGTCAAAAACTGCAAAGAAATACAAAATAGGGCAGCACCTGTGGCTCAGGTAGTAGGGCGCCGGCCCCATATACCAAAGGTGGCGGGTTCAAACCCGGCCTCCACCGAACTGCAAAACAGAAAAATAGCCGGGTGTTGTGGCAGGCACCGATAGTCCCAGCTACTCAGGAGGCTGAGGCAAGAGAATTGCCTAATCCCAGGAGTTGGAGGTTGCTGTGAGCTGTGTGACGCCATGGCACTCTACCAAGGGTGATAAAGTGAGACTCTATAAAAAAAAATAAGTAAATAAATAAAAATAAAAAAATTAAAAATAAAATAAAAAAAGAATAAAATAACTTGGTCTGTAGCTCCAGGGAACAATAGAAAAGGACATCAAGGTTACTCCCTCTTGTATATAATTAACTTCATTAGTTGATCAAAATTGTAAAAACGTGATTTTAGAATCTCTCCTAAATGCTTAGTGTTACACAAGTTTAGAAGAAAAGAGAGAGAGGAAAAGATAAAAACACTTGAAAGCTACCATAATTTGTGTTTATTTCCTAATATGGTGAGCACATATTTTGCATCCTGTTCTTTTTTTACTTAGTGTACCCTAGAAATATCTTCCATGTTTCTATGAAGTCTTTATAATGGTCACAATTAATGGTAACCCAGATTTTTTTCCTTTGCTTCCAGTGATGGAATTCCCTTTTGTGATTCGATTTCTGAGTTATGCTATAGGAGTATGAGTTCTCTCTTCTTTACCTGATATATTAAAAAGAAAAGAATTATTGTTTCATTCTGTCTAGGGCTATAAGGAAGCCTTAGAAGCATCAGAGGAAAATCTACAGCAGAGCGCACTAACACATTTATTTTTAGTGGTAGGCCTGCAATGGCAGGATCCCTCCCTAGTGTCTCAAGATGACAGCACACCCTGTCCCATTTGTGTCTCTAGAGTTACAGAGTTCTCTGGCCTCCAAATAAGTAGCAAGAAATGAATTTGCTCCAGCCTTAGACTTCCTAAGAAAGATTAAAATTTGCCAGGGAAACAAAAAAGCTGGAAAGCACACTTGTTTGTCTTTCAAATCTTACCTACATTTGAATCAAAATGCTTGAAGAAAATCACTTCATTAATTAGAAAACCTAACTTCTGTTTAGAATGATATATTGAGTAACTGGTGACTTGGGAAGAGTCCTCAACCAATATCCTTGGACAGTTCAGTTCAAGGCATCCTTCTTCATCCGTGTGGACTTTTCAGCTTGTCTGCTGTGGGTGGGGGTGCTGAAGCATCACTGACAGCACAGGCAAGTTTCCTCCCCATCATCCTCACATAAACTGAGGCAGATGCAGATGCATAGGTGAGCAGGACTGGTGCTGTCAATCCACAGAGTAAGTAAATGGCGTAGTCTCTGGCAATTGCATCAAGATTTTATATTGGAGGCAGGGCGGGCATGGTGGCTCACACCTGTGATCCTAGCACTCTGGAAGGCTGAGGCAGGTGGATTGCTTGAGCTCACAAATTTGAGACCAGCCTGATCAGAAGTGAAACCCTGTATCTAAAAATAGCTGGGCATTGTGGTGGATGCCTGTAGAACCAGCTACTCAGACTACTTGGGAGGCCAAGGCAAGAGGATCACTTGAGCACAAGAGTTTGAGGTTGCTGTGAAGCATGATGCCACAGTACTCTACAGAGGGCAACAACATGAGACTATGTCTTAAAAAAGAAAAGATTTTGTATTGGATTGAAGATATTTGGAAACACTGTCAAGTCTTCACTGAAGTTAAGAATCATCATTCTGTTGCTGCCAGCCAGCCCCCTTGATCAATAACGCAGAGGTAGCACCACAGAACAGACAGAATGATTGATTTGAAAGGGAATGGCTGAAGCTCGCTCAGGCATTCAGCAACTACCCATCTTTACTAAGATTCTTATATGCCCCAAATAATCAAATAACAATATCCAAGAATAAAGAACACAAAGGCAATAAAATCTGCCATAAACATACCTTATTTGCATTAATACAGCAAAGCATGTACACACCTTTTTAAACCAAGAATATCCTGTTTGGATATAAACAACAATGGAGATAAACCACAAAGGCGCTGGGTTGTCTGTTCTGTTTGCTTACTTCCCTATATGATTAACTGAAAGTTATTGTGTAAATTGAAGTAGGGAATAAAGTGCAACAGCCCACTGCCCCAGACAGGTGATTAATCCCCAGCTTTGACTTGGCAGGGCCCTCCAGCACATTCTTTCCTTTAGGGAATAACTGCCCATGATTTTCAGCAAAGCCGCTTCTGTGAGCTGGGGGAAAAAATGCTCCAAACTTACATCTAGCCCAAGTACTAGAAATGTTCCTTCTCAGGGCCTCATACCTCAATGAGCACAAATGAGATTGATTGACCTTATAAGGATACAGAGGACTGTGCCCCTTCATCATTCAAAATATTTGTCTCCTAAGGTAATAGACAAAAATTAATTTTAGATAAATAAAAAAGTGAAAAGCAAAAGAAAACTATACAGTCATTTAAAAAATTTTAAAAGAAAATATGACAAACATTTATCTAATATTTGGATAGGGAAAGACTTTATAAGTCTTAATAAGGGAAAAATCACAAAAGATTTGACTAAATAGACATCAAAACTTCTGTATGTCAACAGGATGAGCAAAAGCAAAGACTATTGTAAGCTAGTGAAATATTTACAGCCAATATGGCATTCTTAATAATCTTAAACAATAAGTAGGTAATGAGATAAAAATAGCAATAATGTTTCACTAGTTAAATACATAAAGATCTTACACACAATATTCATGAAAGAAATTTTTAAAACCTCACAAAAATGGAAAATAAGTGGACTTCCACTTATTTTAAAAGAAATTTTTAAAACCTTCACAAAAATGGACAATAAGTGGACTTCCACTTCCCAGAAGATGGAGTAGACATATTTCCCCCATTCCTCCACTAAGCACAATAAAAACCATGGACATTACGCATGAAACAAAGATGTCTGTGAAAGGTGGACACAGGGAGCAGACTAGTTGGAGACGTGAGAACTTAAGGGACAAAATGGTGATGAGTTCCTTCGGTTTTCGTTTTGCTATTTCCTTCACTTGGAGCTGAAGAACCTGGTAACCTGGAAATATCAACAGATACAGACAGATGAAGCCCAGACAAAAGCCTGCTCTCTTGCCCTTTTGAGGCAAAGGGCTAGAAAAGGAGCAGCCTAGCAAGAAGGAGAAGTTTTAAATAATAATACTCTGTTTCTAGCCAAGAACCAGACCACAAAGGCCTGGTGGAGAGCCTATACTTCAATTCCATCTGACAGCAATGAAGTGTCCCTTCTACTTCCTGCTGGGATGGCATCAGAGGACACTTAAATGTAGTGCCCAATAGTGATGAGGAAAATTCCCCTTTGTGGTTTCAGTGGAAGTAATGTGGGGAGCAGTGACAAGGCAATGCTGCTCCTCCCAGCCCAGCAGGCATCAGTGGAGGTCTAGTGGGAGCCAGAACTACCCCTTCCCCATCCAACAGTCGCTAAGAGTCCACCTGCTCAAGTGTCTATGGAGGCTGAATGGGGAACCTAGACTTCTATCCCCACCTGGCAGTAATGAAGCCACCCACTCCTTTTCTTCCCCAGTCAGAAACTTTCCATTTTTTATATCAGAGAGGTAATAAGAAAATAAATTTTAAAAACAGGTAAAATATAAGCTTTAAATAATTTCAGAATCTTATAACTTAACAACCCAAATGCTCAGTTTTCAATTCAAAATAACATCTCCTACAAGAACTAGGAAGATCTCAAATGAATGAAAAAAGACAACAGATGTCAACATCTATATGACAGAGATGTTAGAGATCTCTGACAAAGGTTTTTTAAGTAATAGTCATAAAAATACTTCAATGAATAATTAAGAACATGCATGAAACAAATAAAAAATAAAAAGTGTCACAAAGAAATAGAAGATATTAAAAAGAATCAAATGGAAATTTTAGAACTGAAATACAAGACTGAAATAAAAATATTAGCAGAATGAAGTGGAATGCGTAGAAAACCAATGAAGAGCCAATGAGGAACCCCAGTGACAGGTGGCTGAAAGAAGTTAAGTACCTGCTCATGTTGACATGAAGCAATTTGTGCTGTGCTACTGTACTTGCTCCATTGTATGTGTATAAATGGACATGAGTAAAACCCGCATTTAGATATAACCACTTACGGCACAGAAACAGCACAGGTCAGGATGCAAGAGGTGAAGGTGACCTCTTTACATGAGCAACCTTCAGAAGTAGGCTTTGGATTTCCATAAGGTATAGACCTAGACATGATCATATCTAAAGTTCAAAAGATAAAGAGGCAATAAAATATTTTTTAAAATCCTCTCAAAGCAAAGTTAGTGCCACAGGATCGTTGAGCTTCATATATCTAAGTCATCATCATTTGCTTTTACTCCTCCAAGTTTCCACAGTAACACAATTGCAAATTATGTTTACATGGATGGAGCTAGAACATATTCTTCTTAGTAAAGTATCTCAAGTATGGAGGAAAAAGTATCCAATGTACTCAGTACTTTTATGAAACCAATTTATAATTACTCACACTTTCTTATGAAAGATAGATCACA
>CAUYRH010130706.1:0-38545 GCA_963574655.1 Perodicticus potto | reverse complement strand
CAGTAACCTCAAATCCTCAAACTCTTGGGCTCAAGCAATCCTCCTGCCCAAGCCTCCCAAGTAGCTGAGACTACAGGCATGTACCATCATGCTGAGCTAAGTTTTCTATGTTTTATTTTAGTAGAGAAGGAGTCTCACTCTTGCTCAGCCTGGTCCTGAAGTCCTGAGCTCAAATAATCCACCTGTCTCAGCCTCCCAGTGTGCTAGGATTATAGGTGTGAGCCACTATGCTCAGGCTGCGTCAACCATCCTTCTATTCCTTCACTTTCAGTCTATGTATGTCTTTACAGGTAATATAAGTTTCTTGTAACCACCATATAGTTGAGTCTTTTGTTATGTTTTTGTTTTTATTCAGCCACTCAATGTCTTTTTAATGGTAAAGTTATCCCACCTACATTCAATATTATTACTGTTAGGTAAAGACTTAACTATTGCCATTCTGTTACTTGTTTTTTCATTGTTTTGTAACTCTTCTCTACAATTTTTCTTTCTTACTGACTTCCTTTGTAGTTAAAAGTTTTTTTCTGGTAGTAGCCTCAATTGTTTGCTTTTTATTTTTAGTGCATCTGTTATGGGTTTTTGCTATGGTGACCATAAGACTTACAAAAACACCTTATAGATATAACAAGTTATTTTAAATAGATGCCAACTTTGATTATAAGAAAAGAAATGCACAAAGGAAAAACCAAAAATTACTATACACTTTATCCCTATCCTCCTGAATTTTGACTTTGTGTTTTCTTAATTTACAACATTTTATATTGTCTGTCTCTTAGCAAGTTTGATAGATTTAGTCTTTTGGTGGATTACACACCACAATTACTGTATCTGAGTGGAAATCTGTCTGTGTCCTTACTTTTTGCAGTGAGTTTTATACCTTCAAGTATTTCTCTTTGCATGTTAACATTGTTCCATAGTGAAGAACTCTTCTAGCATTTCTTTCTTTCTTTCTTTTTCTTTTTTCTTTGTAGAGAAGACAGAGTCTCACTTTATTGCCCTTGGTAGAGTGCCGTGGTGTCACACAGCTCACAGCAACCTCTAAGTCGTGGGCTTAGGCAATTCTCTTGCCTCAGCCTCCTGAGTAGCTGGGACCACAGGTGCCTACCACAACGCCTGGCTATTTTTCTGTTTTGCAGTTCAGCCGAGGCCAGGTTTGAACCTGCCACCTTCAGTATATGGGGCCGGCACCCTGCTCGATGAGCCACAGGTGCCAGCATTTCTTTGAAGGCAAGTCTAGTGGTAACTGATTTCCTCAGCTTTTGTTTTTCTTGGAAAGAGTCTGTCTTTCCTTTACATTTGAAGGAAAGTTTGAGGGCTTACAATATTCTTGATTGTCATTTTTTTTCTTCTGTCTTCATTTTGGAAGTCATTCCAGTCCCTCCTCATCTGCATGGTTTCTGCCAGATAAATTGGAGCTCCTTTACATGTTGTTTGCTTCTTTTCTCTAGCTGCTTTTAAAAATTTCTCTTCATCCTTGACCTTTGAGAGTTTGATTTTTATATGCCACGAGAGTAGTCATATTTGGGTTGAATCTGTTTTGTGACCTTTACCTGTTCTGTCTGTTTATCTATCTAATGTATTTCTCAGTTCCATAATTTCTATTTGATTTTTTAAAAATTATTTTAATATATATGTTAAGTGTCTCTGAAAGTGTCTGAATTGTTTTTCTGTGTTGTTTGGAGTTCACTGAGTTTCTTTAGCATTGCTATTTTGAATTCTTGATCTGAGAGCAGACACATTACCCTTCTTGCTTTGTCCACTTGAGGAGGTCATAGTTACCAATTAGCTGCTGATTCTTTTGAACCTACGTCTAAGGCTTCACATTGGAGGATTAGTTATTTATTACAGTCTTCAATATCTAGCTTATTTTGGTCTTACTAGAGTATATTTGTTTAGCGGTTCTTTGCTGTTGTCTGTTGAGTACCCTTAATCCTAGAGTACTGCCTCAGTCTGGGCACTAGATAGTGCATTATGCCCAGGTTTGTGCTGGCTCTAGCAAACATTTGGATCATTGCTATTCTTAAAAGGAGAAGATTCCCAAAAGCAATATTGGAATTGTGTGAAAAGGCTGGCTAGGGGATTGGGCTCAGAAGATCCATGGAGCATGCCTTCTACAGGGTAATGCTGCTGAACAGCAACTCTGAATTGAGTTCTTTGGTTGAGATAAAGAGTGGGCTAGGGTTTCTAGTCTCAGCTTTCCTCTTTGTTTTGAACTGCCAGGTTTTTTCTCCCTACATCATTTTTTGTGTTGGTTTCTGGGGGTTGAGGTAGGGATGGATTTCTTGCAAAGGAACCTAACATGGTGGGGAGTCAAGCCATCTGCCTCAATCTCATTTATTCCAGTGGGGGAAAAACATGAATTTACGGAAAGTTTTCCATGCATGGTATCTGACAGATTGGAGGAGGGGAATCATAGACAGAGAGATTCATTTCTCTTACTGTTTGTTCAGAGACAAACAGTTTTTTGTTTTACTTCTTTGTGGTCCTGGAAATCATCTCAGTCTCAGATTTGAGTTCTGGGATATTGCTAGTGATAATCTTGGTTTGAATATTTGATTTTGGTTTTCTCTAGGGAAGACTTAAACCAGATCGCTTCTATTCTGCCATTTAGGTCTGGCATGAAAGTCTTTCCCCTCATCTTTTGGGAGTCTAAGAAAATAGATGTCAGACATTTTCTTATATCCTCACAGACCCTAAGGTTCCATTCACTCTTTCTATAGTGTTTTCCTTTCTATTATTCAGACTGGATAATTTCTACTGATCTGTATTAAAGTTCAGTGACTTTTTCCTCTGTCATGTCCGTTTTTCTATTGTGTTAACCCAGGGAATTTTTATTTCTGTTAGTTACTTTTTCAGATAGAATTTAAATTTAGTTATTTGTAATATTACTTATTTCCTTGATCATAATTTCTCTATTTCCATCCATTTCAAGAGTATTCTTCTTTACTTCTTAGGCATAATTCATCATGATAGTAGCTTTAAAGTCTTTGCCTAACAATTACAACAGCTTGATTATATCAAATGTGACTTTACTTTCTTAGTTATCTTTTCCTCTGAGCATTATTAAGATATTCCTCATTCTTCATATGCTATGTAAGTTTGAATTGCATCTTAAATGTTTTAATATTACATGCTGCCATTCATCATATTGCTTAATTGCTAAGGAAAATGTTTGGTTTTGCCCTCAAGAACCCAATTAGGATCAACCCACAAGTTCTGTCCCACATTTTGCAGGTCAGGTTTTTTTAGAGTCTGCTCTATTATTTACATCTGTATGACATGTGAATGATTTGATGTCCATTCAGGACACCTCGAAACCACTCTCAAAGCCTGTGACACGCTGTTTAAGGCAGATATAAGCATGGGCGGTTAGAGCGTGCGCCTGGAGGTTTACAGACAGCATTATGTGATCTCTTTGCCAACATCCCTCCTCTTTAAGATGTTCCTGACATTTTCCTGCTCCTGGTATCCCCCTTCTGGTTTATAAAATTTGGCCTTCAGTTTTTTCTACTCATTCATGTACTTTTACTACTGTGTTTGCCTCTAGGGCCCTGACACGAGAGCAGAGAGAGGGAGATGCCATGTGGATTCTCTCCATGCTCACGGAGTAGACCTTTGCCCTTTTGCCAGTGCCATCATTCTGCTATTGCTGCTGCTGCTACTACTTTGGGATTTCCTGGGGGCTGAGTAGGAGAGAACAAAACAACAACAGAACCCAGGGGATTTCCTCAATTCTTTCTGACCTTTAATATCCTCAGGGTTTTTTTTTTTTTTTTTTTTTTTTTTTTGGTTTTGTTTTTTCTTTCCCTGTTAAGAGTAGAAAGGTTTGTTTCTCTCTGAACTCTTTCTGTCTGCATCTAGTAAAGATATCTGAGTTTCATATTTACTTACCCTGAATATAGGATGAGTGGCACAAGAGTGAAAGAAGGGTAGGCACCATCGGTTTGATTTTGCCACAGTTCTAGTTTCATTCCCCACACAGACAGCTACTACATTTTTCAGAGTCCAGACATAGCAACTTTATGTTTTATGTCCAGGGTGTTGAGAGCCATTCAGTGGGGAAAACAGGCCATGCTTTTGCTGTCATCAGAGGCACTGGAGCCTTTTGTTACATACTTTAAGTAAATTCATGCAAATCAGCTTCACTTAACCCACATTTAATTAACAAAATCTTTTGTTTCACATGCTTAATAAATGTAGTTTTTACTCATTAGTATAAGAAGCGAAGTGTCCTGCATTCATCTACGTTTTACAGTTTATAAAGAGCTTGCACATACACCATGCTACTCTGATTTTTAACCACTTTGTATAGCAGCAATATTAAGCTTCTTTCCAAAGAGCAAATCCAGCTTAGAGAATTCATTTCCTCTCAAGTTCACCCAGCTCGTAACAATCAAAGAAAAGTCACAAAGCAGATTTTCTGACCAAATGTTTTCCCATTAGTATCACATACCTGAATTTTTTCAAAAATTTCAAAGAAACCAGAAAGCAGCAATGCTGAGAGCAATAATACTTGTAATAGCCACCATAGCGAATCAAAGTTGTTGTTAATCATTCAACATGAGAAGAATTTTTCCAAGCTAGTGCTTTCAGATTAGTATCTTTTTATGAGCTAAATGCTCAAAATGCATCAAAAATACTTAATAGCATTAATATAGCTTTGAGTTAATTAAAAGTAATATTTAACCATAGGTACATGTTGGATCTATTAAGTATAGAATATACATATCTTAACACAATAATTAAGTAAATGAGATGAGGTATATAGTAACCAGTGTGATGCAAACACTCCTAATTCTATATGAAATCAGCACACTGTACCCCATAAATGCATTAATGTATACATGATCTATGTGTTTATGATTTAATAAAAAAATTTTAAAAAGTAATAGTTCATAAGAATATAAATATGAATGTTAGTATGTTAAGTATCAACATGTAATACTTTATTATAACAGTAATATTTTAAGTAAAAAGCCACATAAATTACTTAATGTTATTATTCAACTACAGAGTTCTGTTGAATACCTTGAAATGGTAGTTATCAGGTAGTTCTCTGAATGGTAGTTGGGTAATGGTAGTTACCAGGTAGCCCATCAAATCCTTTAGAGCAGATGAGACATCCCTTAACAAAAAAGAAAAATTTAATATGATATTAAAATAAATGGAAGGCTTAAGGAATCTGCAAATATATTTAATGAACCTTACATGAGATAATAAAAATTATATATTTAAAATTTGAAGTCATTTATGCAGTTACATATAATTATATATGTATATAAAAATTAGAATATGGTATGTATAGAAATTTATGTATGGCATTTGTTTAGCAATAACATTTTCATTACTGTATCTAACAAACCTCAGAAAGGCTTTTAGCAATATCTGGAGATACTCTTCTTTATGTGCTACCTCCCTTTCATAGATTAAAAAGACTGAAATTCATATAAATTCAGTGGGAAAAATAGGACATGCTTTTTCCACAATAGTTGTGGGTACACACTGAATGCTGTT
Organism: Perodicticus potto; assembly: GCA_963574655.1. Lineage (NCBI taxonomy): Eukaryota > Metazoa > Chordata > Mammalia > Primates > Lorisidae > Perodicticus > Perodicticus potto. Next base: position 33,031 of record CAUYRH010130706.1, on the reverse strand, counting down.
GGGGTACTGCTAACAAAGTGGGGTTGTAGAGGCATATAGACAAGACCTGTGCAAATAGAGCTTTCTGGAGTTAATAGTCTTGTCTCTAGACCAACAGCTCACACATAGACAAGCAGGGGAAAATGATATTTCAATCCAGAGGAGTTGCACTGGAAAAATGCCTGCTAGGTGCTGGCAGGTGATCTAGGAACAACCCGTACTCATCGCCTTGCCCTCAGGTAAAGGTTTGAAAAGCTCTGGCAACACCAAGCCGTGGAGTTATTAGTTGTCGGTATATTGAACATAAAAATCTATTAAATGAGATGTCTGAACAATAAGAACATGTTATAATATAACATATTTCAAGCTTTCCTCTTTATTGATTAATTTTTATAACACAGAATTGCACTGATTTGCTGTATAGATGAAAGAATGTGAAATTATTCTGTTTGTTTTAAACCATCTACCAACTAATATAAGTGACCTGTGATCAAGGGCATGTGTTACTTTTCCTTTCTCTTAAAAAAAGATACATTGATAAATATATCCTTATTTAGCAGTTGTTCTGGATTGAATGGTATTCCCTTGAAAAGATATGTTGAAGTCCCAACCCAAGCAGAATATGAGCTGACTTGTAAATGGTGTCGCTGGAGAAGTAATTAGTTAAAATGAGGTCATATTGGAATGGGGGGGGTCCTTAATCCTTAAACTGTGTTCTTAGAAGGAGACTATGTGAAGACACAGAGAACAGGGAAAGAGTGTAACAGTAGAAGTAAAGGTTGGAGTGATGCAGCTACAAGCTTAGGAACACCAAGGGTTTCCAGTAACCAACAGAAGCTAGGAAGAGGCAAGGACCGATTGCACTCAGTCTCCGAGGAAACATGACCTTGCTGATATTTTGATGTTGGTCTTCAAAGTTCCACAATTGTGAGGAAAACATTCTGTTCTGTCAAGCCTGCCAATTTGTGGTACTGTGTTGCAGTGACTAGGACTTCTAGGAAGGTAACACAGAAGTGGAGAAGCAATGTAGTACAAAGCACAGTGTGATATGTGCCAATTACTTTAATCCCAGGAAAAGGAAACATTTTAAAAACTGTAGAGAAGTCAAACTCTAGGAGTCATTTAAATTAGGAATGATGACAATAAAGTTTTTAATCATTTATATCTATAGTTGATGTCAAGATGTGGCTTTTGAAAAAATAAAACTGACATTTATAAAAAGAAAATCTAAGATCAAGACAAAAGCACAAGAATAATATAGTTGATAAGAATATGGTGCTATACAAGAACTTAAATTTCAAAACAAAATTAAGACTGATTATGGAATAAACTAGAAAAAGAAGTGATACTCTTTAAAGTTAGCTCAGTGAAATGTTTGATAATTCAAAACTTCCCCCAAATTCAACAAATAATGAGAGAAAATAATACATAAGAAAGATACTGAAAAAGAACAAGCATAAAAAAGTACACAGCTATGACTCATTAAAAAATAATTTTAAAAAAATTATGACTCTTTACAAGAAAATGGAAACTTGAATAATTGAACAGAATGAACCATAAATATATATTTGAAGAAAATTTTATGAAGTTAAAGCAGTACTCAAGGTATTGGAATAAATAAATGCATACAGAGAAATAACACATGTTTTTCAATAGTAATTTCAGATAACATAGGATTTGAAGAGTATTTGAACACTATCATAAGAGATGAAAAAGACCTTTTACCTGGATATTAAGCTAAAAAATTACAAAACAATTGTAAGAGCATAACATGTATGTGCAAGATAATATTGCACTAAAATATAGAGACAGAAAACTTGAGTTTTAGGCATTATGGTATTAGATTTACCTTCATACTACAAGGTCCAGCAGAAGTAATGCTCTTTTGTACTTGAGTGTGATATTGTTATGTTACAGCAATACAATCTTATGATTTTATAATATAAGATTGGTATAGATGCATGTAGATTAGTAGCTCATAAAAGGGGGCATTATATGTGCCATTACTTGTAATTTGCATTATTTGTATCTATTTATGTGACTTAACAATGTCAATACTCAAGCCCAAAAGGGCATTACTTCTGCTGAATCCTGTACATGTAAGTATGACACTTGCCAAAGTAAATGATTTCACTTTTTTCTGGTATTGCATAGCAGAAAGATCAGGATTGATATTCCCAAGAGAAGGGAGGCCTAAATTTGTGTTCGACATTCAACCTTGTTTTTTGCCTGAAGGTGATTTCTAAACCATGGATCAGAAAGATTGAAACCAAGGAAAGACCATAGGTTGCCTTTGGCAAAAGAAATATAGCTTAGACATAGAAAGGAGCTGTAATGTGTGTCAGAAAATGCAATTAGAATTTGTGGGGCAAGTACTATAAAAGGAGGAGCTCTTAAAATCTGCACTGGGGGGTGTTTCCTCAGGTCCCCTCTGAACCCTAATCTACAATACAGGGCAAAACTCCATGATTTCTAATAAACGGCAACGTCTAGAGGACTTAAACAGAAAAAAGTATTTGGGAGAATGCATTTTTGGTGGAGAGATATTAGAATTTAAATCTTGAAAGAAAAGAGAAAATTTTTGTAATTATCCAGTAAGAGTTATGTCACAGAACTGAGAGCAAAATTAAAAATGACTATAACCCAAACCCCAAAAAGATCAGCAATACCCTCCACTACCAGAACTTCTTGCCAAAAAAAAAAAAAAAAAAAAAAACACACTTCAGGATAAGATGAAATGATCAAGAAGAATCTCTGCAAGGTATTTGTCATACTGTCCAACATACAGTCAAAACTTAAAGATATGCAAATAAGCAGAAAAATGTATCCCTCTATCAACAAAAAAGAAAGACAATAAAACAATCCCACACATAACTTAGATGGTGGAGTTACTACAATTTTCATAGACTTTAAAACACATATGTGAATTCAATAATAGTAGAAAAAAAAGTGTGCAAAATATAAACAGATGGACAATTTAGCCAGAAAAAAAATGAAGCTTTAGAAAACAAATAGAAATTTTAGAATTGAAAAATTCAAACTCTGAAATTAATAATTTATTGAGAGCACCTAGAAGCTATCAGGACAGCAGAAAACATATCACTGAACTGAAATGATACAAACTGAAGCACATAAGAGAAGTGAAATAAAAATAGTAAAAGTGTCCAAGATGTGGAAAAACAATAAATGTGATAAATCACATTTAATTAATATCCCAGAAAAAGACAAAAGAATGGAGAAAAACTGTGCAAGATAACACAAAATATCTTTGTACTTGATGAAGTATATTCACTCTCAGCTTCAAGAAACACAGCATACTCCAAGCAACATAAATACAGAAAGGATGTTAATGGTGCCAATGACAAAAGTCAGACTGAGATAAAATTAACAAAGACTTTATTTATGAAGTTGTGGCAAGAGAACATATCCGCCGCCATTTTCATTTTAGCATGGATTCAAAAATGTTAAAAAGAGAAAAATTTATAGAACGAAAAGAGGAAATATTGAGATAATTTTGAATTGACAAGAATTTTTTTAAGGTGAAATTTGGGGCATGAAGCAACTTTCCAATTGGTCTTCAGTTAGGTTTGAGTATCCTTGTTTGCTGGCAAAGGGGCAAGGAAGCAGTTTGGGGACATTATGAAAGGGAAAGGATTACTCAGTATTAGGGGTGGAGAGTTTTCAGTGGCTGACCATAGCCTGGAACAAATGAAGGCTGATGGGATGCTGCCTTTTCCTTTTTGGCCAAACTGTCATTATCATCTAATGTGAGGAGTGGCTGCCGGGGCAGGGAGTTTCTTAGTGGAAACTGGTGAAATCCAAATAAAGTCTGGAATTTAGTTAATAGTAATGTATCAATGTCTGTTTTTTTTAGTTTTAACAAATGTGCTATGATAACATAAGATGTTAAAAAAGGGATGATGTAGGCCCCACACAGTGGTGCATGCCTGTAATTTTAGTACTCTAGGAGGCTGAGGCAGGTGGGAATCCTTTTAGTTCAAGACCAGCCTGAGCAAGAGCAAGACCCTGTCTCTACTAAAAGTGGGAAAATTAGATGGGCGTTTTGGTGGGTGCCTTTGGAGGCTGAGGCAGGAGGCTCACTTGAACTCAGGAGTTTGAGGTTGCTGTGAGCTAGGCTGATGCTATTACACTCCAGCCTGGGCAATGGAATGAGAAGCTATTTCAAAAACACGATAAACAAAACAATGGAAGAACAGAGATGAGGAGCATCAGGAATGATGTACTATTTTATGATTCTTTGGGAAAGCTGCAATTGTTCCTAACTAAAAGCTTTTAAAAAAAATGGGCTTATTCTTGTTTTACCAGAGGTGCATCTAGTGACAAGTTGTCCCAGTGCAGGCTTTTTCTTATCTCCTAAAAGTTATTTATAGAGTGAGGAATATAAAAGACAAAATGCAACAGACAATTAAGTAGATGAATTTATTAAGGCCGTTGGGAGGGGGCTCATCAGTGCAGAGGAACCTCTCAAGGAAAAGACAAGGTGCTGGGAGTTTTATAGAGGCAGGTAAACAAGGGAGTCATAAAAAAGAGTGGATGATGAAGACAAGTCTTATCTCTGAATAAGAGAGGCCAGGGTCAGCCTTTGGGTTAGCTGTTTCTCAGACCACTTAAGGAGCTGGGGTGGATCTCTCAACCATAACTTCTTTCCAGAAAACAGAGTTTGGGTAAAGTTTAACATTGTTTGGTGGGGCGGGGCAAAGGGGGTGCAGGCTAATGCTGCTCTGTCTGTGTTCCGGGAAATCATCACTTTCTCAGCCTCAGAATTTTGTAGATGAAGTGAAATGAAGTGACAAGGCCAGGATTTTGCCTGAAGACTCTGGCAGGCCTATGTGGAAGCCCCTTTGAGAAGACGAATGTGACTGGAGCGCCAAATGAAAGGACTCTCTTAGGAAACAGAATTCGTGATTGTTCTTCCTTAGGGAAAAGTATTAAGAATGGACAGGAACGTGTAGGGAGACTCTGGCCATGACAGTGGCAGCATGGAAGCTTTAAAATGGTTTCTTCAAATCACGGGGAAAATACAGAGAGTGTCAAAAAATGTATACACATTTTAAGAAAGGAAAATGCTATTAAAATTGTAATACTCAAGTTATGTTTGACTTCTGCAATTACAAATAATACAACATACAATATATAAGATAACAAACATCATAGGTATATGCTGAGTATTATAAGTATTTTTCAGTGTCACAAAGAAAAATTTTATTTAGGAAGAGCAAAGAAAAAGTTTAGAGTATTTCCAAAGGTAGTTGGAAGTGGGTTCCTCTCATGATGGAGGGAAGGTGAGAGAGACTGAGTATTATAATTTTAATACAGGTTTTTCCTTTGTTAAAATGAGTGCACATTTTTTCTGGCACCTTCTGTAGAAATGCTGGCCCAATTTCTCCTATTTTCCACTCCTATCTCCAAGAAAGAAGTATTCCTTTTTCGAGGATATGCCAATCTACCTAACAAAATACTAAATAAGAAAATGGTGACAGATGCAGATGGAAGGGGCAGAAAGAAAAAAGAAAACCAGATGGGCGGCGCCTGTGGCTCAAAGGAGTAGGGCGTTGGCCTCATATGCCGGAGGTGGTGGGTTCAAACTCAGCCCCAGCCAAAAACTGCCAAGAAAAGAAGAAAAGAAAAAAGAAAAGCAGAAGGACAGAGGGCAGAAGGGATAGTTTTGTTGTGTGTATGAAAAATGTTGCTGAAAATTTTAGGCGTGTGAAGGAATACATAGAAGAAAGTATGCCTCAATGATTTTTTAAAAACCATGTATTTTAACCTTCTTAATGGCCTGTAGATAGATAACATTGACATATTATTTAGAGATGGGGTCTCACTCTATTGCCCTGCTGGACTGCAGTAGTGTGATCATGGCCCTTCACAGCCTGGAATTCCTGGGCTCAAGTGATCCACCCCCTTCAGCCTCTCAACTAGCTGGGATTAAAGGCAGGGGCCCCTCCACCCTTCTAACTTTGTAATCTTTCATACAAAAGGAGGTTTGCTATGTTGCTTAGATTGGTCTTGAGCTCCTGGCCTCAAGCAATACTCCTGCCTTGGCCTCCCAAAGTTCTAGCACTACTGGTTTGAGTCACTATGCCTCGCTGAAATTTTTTTATTTACTTCTGGCTGCTCATATATATTTCTTGAATACAGTATTCTAAGACTAAATTGCAAGGGCTCAGATTTCTTAAGATTTGCACAAGATATTGTCCACACTGGTGCTGCTTACAACTGGGTCTCGGATCAGGGGGTGTAAGTCTTGACTACTCACTAGAATCACTTGGGAACCCACAAGGTACTCAGTATTTTAAAAAATTCCCCCTGTAATTCTAATGTTCAGCTAAGACTGAGAACCACTGAGTATAAGCTGGATACAAAGGTGGCAGTAACCAGTCCCTCATTTCTGAGCTGTTGGTTGTTGAATTTGCCTTGACTTAGAAGTTGTATCTGATTTCTTTACAAATATATGTGAAAGCAGAGGCTAGCTGAGCGTGTCTTCCAGATTGCCCTTCCTCCTTCTATGGCCATTTCTGTCCACTCCCTCACTAACCCCACTCTCCCACCATCAGAGTCATGCTGAGTAACACAAATAAAGAGGACACAATAATAGCAGACAGCTCGGATTTCAGTGTTGCATGGATTTTCTCGAGGGGGGAAAAAAAAAAAAAGCTTTGTTCTTATCTGTTGTACAAATAAGCCCTTTGTCATCAACTTTTCCAGATAGTTCCTAGAGCATAAAACAAGGTTGAAATACATATCATGATTATGTAAAATTCATTTTATTCCTTTAATATTGACTAGAAATTCCCAGTAGCATTTTATGTTATCTTTTTGACTCTGTTTAAAGAGAAGTCATGAAACAGATGGATGTCCTGCTGACAGCCGCCCAGGAGGCTCACTTCTAAGCAATACGGGGGAACCAGCGAGCAGTTCAAAGTGATGAGGGGGAGGCAGTGGCACAAACCCTATTAGCAAATAATGAGATTTGTACATCCCCTGTACCTCCAAAGGGGAACTCTCCTGCATGCCTTTCCTTACTATTTGTTTTCACTTAAAAAGCTATTAAAGCCTTCTCTGCTCTTGGACTAGAGCACATCTTCTCATTGTGCCCATTATCAGCCACCATAAATAGATTTGAGCTCAGAGATTCCGGCACTTTAATTGCCACTGTGCACTTTTCTCAAGTAATAAAAAGAAAACATCAACTTTAATGTGTCCCCTTTGATAGGATCTGTGTGTAGTGCCAGCACTTCATTCCCCCAAAGACCCACTCTCTGGAAAAGAAAAACCATTCTGATGGTATTGTTTGCCTTTAAAGAAAATCAATAGTCAAACCTAAAAAGTGATCTAACTTGAAGTAAAACATAGACGCTGCTTCAACATTTTAAATAGATACATATGGGCAGCTGTTTGTGTCTTTGGGTTGTAAATGATCTGAAAAGGAAGTGCCTGAAACGTGATGGATAATGGCCAGCTAGAAGAGTCGGGTAGTGCTGTTGCCTGCTCTAGCGACAGGCATCTCACGGTTTGGCTGGATTGCACAGTGGAAAAAGCATGCTGGGTGTGTATTTATGTGAAAACATACCAATTTCAGTCTTGCCTCTATCATTTACAAGTTGTGAGGCATCAGGCAAGTTACTTAACCTACCTGTGCTATATTTGCATAAACATAAAATGAGAATGATGTTGTATTAACAGGAGGCATTGTACGGATGATCCCTAACCTAGCATGTTGTAGAGGCTCAACAAATGGCAGGCACCCTTTCCTGCCCTGCACCGTGCTCATCTTCATACATAAGCAATGTGAAAGGCTGCGTGGTAACTTTCTGTGTTCTCAAAGAACAAGTTCTTAATATTTGTTGTGAGTAATGAACTTTGGAAATGGGCTTAAAACTATGAATACTGCCTCCTATCCACTGCTTTATATGTATGTACGTTTATAAACATTTTACCTACAAGTTAGTTAAAAGCCTTTGTCATCCAGCAACTTTTCGGTCTTCCAAATCCCATAGTAATCCTTCTGCTGAAAGTATCCCATTACTGGAGAAGATAACGAGGACTGAGTATGAGGTGACAAGGTCAGTGGATATGATTGCCATTCACCGTGAGGTGCTCAAGGGTCCCCCAGACTCAAGAAAAAAGGGCAATCCAATAATTTCCCTGAGACATAGTTTTGGAATGTGATGTGTTGCCCTGTATGGTAGAATTTGGAAGCTTGAAATTAAAAGAATGACAGAAAATCACTTGACTTATTAGCCTTCAAATTGTGATCATTATGCTGGGAATATGTTGATCAATGTTTTTCTGACATTGCAGGCAATTTTTCTTTTCTTTTTTTTTTGACACAGAGTCTCACTTTATTGCCCTTGGTAGAGTGCCGTGGCATCACACAGCTCACAGCAACCTCCAACTCCTGGGCTTAGGGGATTCTCTTGCTCAGCCTCCTGCGTAGCTGAGACTACAAGGACCTGCCACAACGCCCGGCTATTTTTTTTGTTGCAGTTTGGCTGGAGCCAGGTTTGAACCCACCACCCTCGGTATATGGGGCCAGTGCCCTACTCACTGAGCCACAGATGCCACCCCAGGCAATTTTTTTGATACGTAGTGCCATAGTATAAGTCTTAATTTTTATGTAGTCACATTCATTTATCAGAATTTCTTATTAATAAGTTAAAAGCAGTGGGATTATTTGGTCCATAAAAGACAGACCTGATTAATAAATCTCTCTCTCTCTCTTTCCCCTCTCTCTCTCTACTCTTAGTCTCTCACCAGTGAAGGACTGAACCAATAACCAAAAACTGAGATAAGAGATGTCTTTTTGGTTGTTGCTGTTTGGCAAAAGGACATTTTCATTTTTACTTTTCTTTTAACCATGAAGTCCAAGACTGGCCTATGCAATGGTATACTAAGGCTGGAACTAAGAACTGTTAACTTATATCTTGCATTCAGATACCATTTATCTATTGCATTAATATGTTCTGCAAATAAGAGATTGAATTAAGTAATATAATGTGTAGAAGTCTACACATAGTACCTATGAAAAGGAACATCTAATTTTTATTCAGCTATTTAAAACTTAAAAATTTCCATACTTTATTAATTTCACATCTAACCATTCCTGAATCATCTGGGGAATGACATCATGAATGCCTTTTTTGAGTTTTAAACACTGATATATGGAATAGCTAAAGATATCCCCATTTCTGCTCGGTGCCCATAGCACAGTGATTATGGTGTCAGCTACATACACTGAAGTTGGCAGTTTTGAACCCAGCCTGGGTCAGCTAACCAACAATGAATGACAACTGCAACAAAAAATAGCCAGGCATTGTGGCAGGCACCTATAGTCCCAGCTACATGGGAGGCTGAGGCAAGAGAATCACTTGAGCCCAAGAGCTTGATGTTGCTGTGAGCTGTGATGCCACAGCACTCTACTGAGGGCAACATAGTGAGACTCTGCCTAAAAAGAAAAAAAAAGATATCCCCTTTTCTTCTCCTATCTGAATATAAATATATTGCTCTTTCCTGTTATTTTAACAGTGTCTTTTTTTTTTTTTTTTGAGACAGAGCCTCAAGTTGTCACCCTGGATAGAGTGCTATGGCATCACAGCTCACAGCAACCTCCAATTCCTGGGCTCAAGCGAGTCTCCTGCCTCCACCTCCTAAGCAGCTGCGACTACAGGCGCCGACCACAACATCCGGCCATTTTCTGATTGCAGCCGTCTTGTTGTTTGGCGGGCCCAGGTGTCTTAATAAGAGTACATATTTCTTTGGTTCTTTAGTCCTTGAGCAAACGGGAACTCAAGCAAATAAGAAGGAGCTCCACTCTTGGCTTTTAAGAACCCTAAGTCTAGGCCAGGTGTGGTGGTTCATGCCTGTAATCTTAGCACTTTGGAAAGCCGAGATGGGTGGATAGCCTGAGCTCATGAGTTGGAGACCAACCTGAACCAGAGTGAGGCCCAGTCCCCCAAAACAGCCAGGCGTTGTGGCAGGCACCTCTAGTCCCAGCTACTTGGGAGGCTGAGACAAAAGAATCACTTAAAAATCCAAGAGTTTGAGGTTGCTGTGAGCTGAGATGCCATGGCACTCTACTGAGGGTGACAAAATGAGACTATGTCTCAAAAAAAAGTAGCCCTAAGTCTAAAAGAAGATAGACATCCTATCTATCTATCTATCTATGTAATTATAGTAAGTACTATTTATGTTCTGTCCAATATGCTGTCAAGATACTATTTAGTTATTTTTCCTTTGCTTTGCATCCTAATTTCTAAATCCTTGCTTCTCTAAAATTAAGAAAATATTTTATTTCTTTTGCAGCAACGTGGGTGGAACTGGAGACTCTTATCCTAAGCAAAAGTATCTCCGGAATGGAAAAATAAAACCACATGTATTCCCTAAGAACTGGGAACCAAACCATAGGCACACACAAGCACAAGGAGCTGTGACAGTCATTCATATCTGAGAAGGGGAAGGAAGGGAGGGGTCAGGAGTAGAAACTAAACTACTAGGTACAATGAACATTATTCTGCTGATGGGCACACGAAAAGCCCCCATTTAATCATTTTACAAGTTGTCCCTGTAACAAAAATATTTGTACCCCCTTAATATGTCGAAATAACAAAAAAAGAGAATATTTTATAATCAAACGTCTATCAGTTCAATATATGTTTCCAAAGGGTCCCCCATTTGATCAACAGTTATATAGCATTTAAATTGTAGGGACCTAGCCAGGGGAGCATTGGGCCGAGAATCTTAAAACTTTACAATGTGAATGGGTAATACACCTGTGAAGAGTAGTGGCTTCCTTTTTATGGCCAATTTCTTTCTTGTTCCCTAAAATGTAGTTTAACTTGTCTGCTAGTACACTCAGTTCAGAGACCGGGATTCTTAATAACTGTCTCATTATCTCAAACAAAGCCACAATATTCCTCTGTGATACTTTAGCGAAAGCACAGCCGTCTTCGGAATTCATTGCATTTGTGGAATAAATTCCTTTCTGTGTACCTAACCAGTCACTTGAAGTGCACATCAGGTCAGCCTTCATCAAGTCTGCTACTCCATCGCTTTCGTTAATAAAAACTGACATTTCAAATTTCAGTTGTTATGTACCTAAATGGATATGCATTACCCAAACAGAAGAACAACTGCAGAAAATTCCTACCACGTGAGGATTTCTAAAAACATTGTATTTGGCTTTGCAAACAAGATAGTGAAGTTTTTTTCTTTTTCCCATATCCTCTCAAGCATGTTAATATGAAGAAGGTGGTTTTCGTCTACAGATTTAAATTCTAGAGAAACATCAGCAGACGCTGTGATCAGTAATGTGTGATCAGTGCTTGACCTTTTGCCTTCCCTGTGGAATTTCATTAATTCTAATATTGATCGGGAAAAGATCTGTTTGCAAAGATGCACGCAACTGCTCAATGGAATTGCATTCTTCTGGGATATGACTTACTTTGAAGAGGTGATGTTAGTGACAGTAAATTCAGTTCACAAATAATAACTTCCTAGTAGAATCAAATAAATAAATTGCATACAGAAGTTGCTAGCGAGATTCAAAGAAATAAGATATAAAAGCCAAATGTGGGATTAGAAATAATTCAACATTCATTCACTCCACAATTGTGGATTGTCTGTAATATGTCTGTTAATCAGGGAGAGGTGGGAGTGTTTAATGGCAAATTCACAGCGTGTACAGTACGGAGGAGGTCACTAAAAAGTGACTAGAAGTACAGAGTGCTAGGTCGGTAAGGTGGAAAGACCAAATTCTGTGCAGGTATGTAATTCATAATTCACCCTAGAGCAACTACAGAAAGTGCCCAGGCAGGGTGTACAAACATTTATTAAGTGAAGGAAGTGGGAAGAGAAGGCATTTATTCAGAAATAAGAGAGGCCTCCAGAATAAAAATTAGTAAAGATGGTGAGAGCACAGAGTTTGAAGAAGAATGTGATAAAGAGGAAAGAGAAGTGGTTCCCAGGCCTTCTTATTAATATTCCATATTAGAATTTGTCCTAAGGCAGTTTGAAACTAGAGAAAGTTTTAAGCAGAGCAGGTCCATGATCAGATAAAAATCACTTTGTGCGCAGCATGAGTGGCTGACTTTGGGGTGGGGAAGAACAGTGTGATACCACTGAGGAGGTTACTACAGATATCTGAGCAAACAATGATATGGAATGCAGTTATGGTAATGGCAAGATGAATGAAATGAATGAGTCAAGAGATAAAGGATATAAAAACTGGTGGCTCATGAAATGCACAAGTAACAGCAGAAGGAAATGTCACATATTTTGGCAGAGTAATGTTAGTTGGTGAAATGATTCCATAAGATAGGAAAAAGAATATAAGGTCAAGGGGAAAAAATGTTAAGAAAAATGTAATGTTAAGAGCAAAGTTGTCATTTGATTAACCACAAAAATGCCAATGGTGATTACTGTAAGAGGCGTTTCAGTGTCAGCACAGAGAAGTACATAGCAAGTGGGGAAATAAATATGGAAACAATGGGCAACACTTTTAAGAAGAGATAATTAAGAGCCTTGAGGGATGGCTACCATGTTCGAAAGTGGAGACGCTTGAAAGAACAAGATGGATGAGAGGCCTCCATAATGAAGAGAGGTGTGACAGTGCGTGTTAAACGCGGGCTGAGTATTCTTTGGAACCTCAGCTGGAGCAGAGCCCAGGAGAGGAGAGATCCAAAGTGTCTTACAACTGCACGTATGGAACTGCTGCTGTACTTTGCTCATCTTTGAAGCCAAGCCCCAGAGAAGTGCCTAGGATTGGCAGAGCCCAGGTCAGATGGCTACAGTGGAGGATATACAGGGCTATGAGTTTCCTCACTTCTCTCTCTGAAAGCAGAACTCATAATGTATACAATTTATTCAAATATAGAAAAGACATTCAAAGACCACAATCAAAAAATTAAAATATCCACTATGTCTACTATTCCTTGATGAAATATGAGAGTGCTCTGAGGCAAATCAGGTGTAGAAGCTGCATTAGGAACTATGCTTATAGAAATTCAGTTTAGTTTGGGGGATGCTGAATGTGAAAATTGAAGTTCAGAATAACATAATAATGAATACAGAAAAGTTTCAAAACTATGGTATAGGATTAAGACCCTTCTGGTAGGAAGTTACGGTGGAAAGTGTGGACATGAACGGTACCCACAAAGATGAGAACAGATAATGAAGGACAAGAGAAATCCCTTGAGGCCGAGGCCAGACAGGATATTGGAGAACATCTTGGCTTAAGGGTTAAGCGGAAGCAAATAATTGGACTCTGAAAAAAATACTGTAAGAAGTAGAGAGGAAAAATCCATATCAAGTCAACAGAGGGCAGCATTTTAGGATGGGTAAATGGTCCAGAGTGCAAGTGGAATAGAGTGGTAAAAAAAGTAGGTTTTGCTCTTTGGGAGTTCTTGGTGACCTCAGAGAGAAAATATTCATTGGAACGATAAAGAGTAAGGATGACCTGTGGTTTCAGGTCCTCCAAAAAGCAGACACTGACAGGATTAAACATTCACATCAGAGGAAATCTCCAAGAGAGATGATGAGAGGGAGCAGGAGAAAGACGAAGAATCATGAGACAGTGATCAAGTCTTACCCAAGTAAAAGGGAGAGGGGGCCAAGGAGAGAAGAAGTTCCCAAGACTCCCAAGGCAATCTAATGCAAGCTCAGCAAAGCCCTGGGGCCACTAGAGGAATCTTCTGGCTCCCAGGAAAGAGCCTACCTTAGCTTTCCTGTTACACTCCATCATTGCCCAAGAACAGCTCACAGGAAGCTTGGTCTTTGAGCAAGTGTGGCATAGGTTTCAGAACCCAGAATGAGTGGACCATAGTCCACTTTCCACAAATCAGAAAAGCAGTTAATGATTTAGTTTATTGCTTGAGACAAGCAGGCAGCACCCATCATCCCATTGGTACAACTGAGAAATGGTTTCACCTACACCACAAACAAAGTAAAACAGGTTCTCATATAGCCATTCTAGGATATGGACCACAAATACTTCAAAAAATTAATATGGATTCTCAATTTCTTTTCAACAGGCCATCCTGTGTAAAGCATGAATCATGTTAGTCATTTGTCCTTATATTTGCCTACTTTATACTTATTAAGCTTTTACTCTATGCCAGCCACCTTACGAGATGGTGCTACAAGGGGGATGAAGATAGCCTTCCTTTTTACCATTGTAAATTTGGCCTTGTATTCAGGCCTTGCTGAACAAGTGTGGGCCCCAAACTTGCAGCATCTGTGTCACCTGGGAGGAACTTGTTGAAATGCAGAATCTGGGGTCTTGCACAGACCCAGTGAATATCAATCTTCCTTTTAGTGAAAATTCTGAATGATTATAATTGAGAGAAATGTTTTATAAGCACTGTTTAATAAATACTAGCAGGTTAAAAGACATCTTACAGGGCTATAAATATGCTCATAGGAATATTCAGGGCATCGGGGGGATACATTTTGAAAGACTACCTGATTCCCAGTGAGGTGCCAGGAAAACTAAGTAATTCTGCGAAACTTATTTAAAATTAGAGGACTCTGACTATTGAAAACATAGAATAACAAGCAGGCTCTGTGTAGAAAATACGCTATGCCACCTGCACCACTGTGTCTCTCCTTCCTCCTTGGCAAATTATGTGATGTATCCCCCCAAAATGTTGAACATTTTATACATTTTCTAGTTCCATATTAATCTCTCTTCCTGCAAAATAAATATATTTTGCCTCATTACCATGTCACTCTCTAGCCTTTTTGTCAGTTTATGATAACTCTTAGGAAGTTATCTTCGAGCCGTCTTTAGACAGTACCTTTCTGTCCCTCCCAACAAATTATTACAATGAGTATCTTCCAGGGGGCAACTTTGAAGATTCTCCCTGTCCCCATTTTGCTTAGCCCCTGCCCACATTAAGGTCTAGAGTCCACTATGTGTTACCTCTGGCAATAATTAACTTTGTATTTGATTTTCTCCAGATCCTTTGAAATTTCCAGTTAAGGATATCATTAAAAACAGTTTTGTGTAGTAATACTCTGATAAAAAATCATTATTGCTAGTAATAGTGATGATAATAATAATACCAATTATCATTATTGCTTATATTCATAGAGCTATTTCTGTATGATGGCCCCTAGCCTAAGTTTCTTACTTTCCTTTCCATCTTATGACTAAATGAAGTACATGCATTATTAGCCCAATTGTATCACTGCAAAACCTGTGTTCAGAGAGAGGCTAAATGCATTGCTTAATACCTTAGAATTGACAGATCCAGAAATCCCATCCAGATAAATTAAGTTTCATAACTTGAACTCGATGCCTCTATCATTCCAAGAAAAAAAAAAATACTTAACAGCAGTAAAGATGTCAACTCTTACGTAGTACCAGGAAAAAATAACTTAAGAAATAAAGTCAGTCTTACACCTATGCAAATCTCTGAATTTGCTGAAATATTCTTTCTTGGAGATTACGATTAATCTTAAATTTTTGAAAAGTTGAAATATGTTAATGAAACAAATTAGTTATTATAGTTATTATAGCTAAAGTAGCTAAAGTCAATGAACTTCTAGAAAAGGGAGGATTCCTAAAGTGTTTCAACTTCTTGGTCTTCCAGCACACCTGAGGGTTGCTCTATTGTGGGGATATACTATCTCCAAACTGCCTTTATTTATTTAGAGAATGGGGCATCTTCACTACCATACTTGTCTGAATTCTCAGCTAGTAATGGCATTGTGCTTTTGGGGGAGTGTGTGTGTGTGTGTTTTTTTGTTTGTTTGGTATTTTGTTTTGCTTTTTGAGGCAAACATGAGACAAAGTTTATTGAAAAAGAGAAAGTTTGATAGGCTTACAGAGCCAGATACATTCACCATAGATAGGGAATAGGCCCCCACCATTGAGGCAAGAAAAAGGCCCCCATGTATCTTGTCACTGCTTTTCCTGTACTGCTAGTGTACTGATTGGACTGGTGAATGGTACCATGAGCCGAAACCAAGTACAGCTTTGTTGACTTACTTGGCTATTAATTTTTCAGGTTTTTTTTTTTCAATTTCCATGCTCTATTTCATCAATAGTTTGATGAAGTCGAGGTTGAGTGTGAATCTCAGGGAATAACAAAGATTCATGAAAAAATAGAAGTCAGGAAGGCTTTACCCCCCAAGGAGCATTACAATACCTTTCCTACACAGAATGGAGATTTTCACATTATCGCTATTGAATGGAATTCATACTGACAAACCAAAGTGGCCAGTCAGAAAAAAAGGCCTGGCTGGATTCTATTGATGTGACCCTAACATTCTGGAGGACCAAACTAAAGCGTTATTTCCAACCTGAATGCTCGATTGAATATGCCTCAAACTTAAAAAAACTCAAAGTAACGAATCTTCTCTGTCTGATAAGCTTTCTGCAAATCCTGAAAATGATGGCTGTTTTATTTCTGATATTCACTAATATTTTTCAAAGTATTAATGAGAGAGAGGGAGAGCCAGCTGTGTTTTGTTTTTTCTCAGTCTTTTTCAATTCCACATGCAAATATCTTGTAAGTGTCCTACAACAAGTCTATAATGTCTGGAATCTGGGAGAAAACAAACAATAGGATGAAAATGGAGAGTTGTGAAAGAAAGGCAATAATGATCTTCAACTATTTGAAAAAAAATCTTGTTTCCCTGAAGTTCTTTTATTTAAATCATTGTTGAAAAAATTTGCAAAATCTTCTCCCTTAAGCCCATTATTAGAATTCATATGTGTGTATTTCATAAACCTTCTGCAATTTTATTGAGTGCACTTCACAGCCGGGATCAGTCTCAGCAGGTGAGTCAACATGGTCTTAGCTCCATGGCAAATTAACTTTGAGCATCAAATATTCAAATCTAGCTTGCAAAATAGACATGTAAATAGATGCAGAACTCATAAATTAGGTAATTATCCTGTCCAATGATTAAGTTTTGAATCACTTAATGGCAATATTAAAATCAAGGATAAACTAAGGAAAGGGGAAATTTAAAATCAAGAAAATAATTATCTAAGAACACAGGAACTGGCAATGTGATATGGTCGATTTTTTTAGTACACACTTTTTGCTTTTGCAAAAAATTTTGAAGTGAAAGGTAAAAGATGCAAATTGTGTTTCAAAAAGCATCTAAGTCATCTAAAGATGTTTAATTTCAGTAGGAGACTTGGAGGGAGGATGGGAGTGACAGAGAGTTTCACCACGGGAAATATAATCACAGAACCTAGAGAAATGAGAGGCAAATTCCTACTCCATAGGAACTTTCAACCTAATACACATAGAAAAGAAAGGGCATAATAAATAGACAATAATGCATAGCATGAGGGAGAAAAGGAGGTAAAAGGCACAAGGAATATGCTCTGGGCATTCAGGGGAGGTAAAGCTGAATAGATTAAGACTTCATCAGTTACATCATAAGATTGAAGACAATAAAATAAAAATAATGCTGTGTGTGAATGTTCATAACAAAAATATTTCCATAATATATTTTCAAATAAACAGATTCAAAAATACCAGTCAGGATATAATTGCATGCATTTTAAAAAATACACATATTTTGATTTGCTAACACTTTACATCCCAATGTGTGTTTACATGTGAAAAAAGTTTCAGGTTTGGGTAAAAGTTCTCAAAAGTTGAGTGTGTATGTCCAATTCTGGGACTTGACCAGGATGACCAAAGTGATGTGTCCCTCACCTTGATCACACCTTGGAGAGGTATCTTCCTGACTTGATCTCCCTTTGCTTGGAGAATTTACTTTGGATAACTTGCAATTATAATTTTTTTCTCTGACCTATTGGGATGTAAATCTCTTCCCAGCCTCATGCCAGTTTTATGACTCAATACTTGGGAGTAATCCTTTAAAAGGTGTTGAAGGAGGATAAAGACCCTGTCCTGTTCCTATGGGAAGGCAGGAGCCTGGCTTCTGTAAGGATAGCCAGCCAACACAAATGGCCCCAGTCACATCCACTGTTTCCCGACTTCCTGCTTTCCAGTACATGTGCCTTTCCACCAGCTCACCCCGGGCTTACAAGCTCTCTCTCCTTTTGTTTCAATGAAGTCGAGTTCAGTCTCTGCTATTTCAGTAGTCTTGCCCCTGTTGTAATGGTCTTCCTATTGGTTTAATCCTGTACGGTATAATTTTTCTTTCATAAGCTCCAGCTATGTTTGCTGTTTTTTATATCTGTACTTTTTTAAATGTTATAAGCACCACGTGATGTCCTTGGGAGCAACTCAAAAGTCTCAAAACCAAACCAAACCACCTTAGTATAGGTGGTACAGGCATTGTAACTCATAAGAAGACATTTGCCTTATAAACTCAACATAAGATGTTTCCGTTCTGATTCTTCCAAGGGTGTTAACTTTCACCCACCTCGAAAATATATTTCTCTCTCAAAGCCTCCTCTGGTACTTAATTCTTTACTTCTCCTAGCAGTTCTTCCTCCTCACAGCATTTTCCTTCTCTTGAGTTATTGCTTGTTTTGTTATAAAAATTGTCTCTTGTCACTATTAGCAACGGACACAATGCCTTACATTTAGTTTGACAGAGTATGTTTGATTCTGTGATATATATGCTAAAGGTAGGGTGAATGATAGTAAGCTTGATGCATCATTGTATTAAAATTCTAGCTTCTAACACTAACTCCCAAGTCTCCATTGCTTAGTGCAGATGCATTTGCCTAAACAATGAAGCCTTCATGTCTCCCACTGGTCTACGCGCATACAAATTTCTTCCAATCATTACTTTTTTCCCCTGGTCCATGTTGCTCACTTTGTGGTTGATAATACCACAAATCCAACAGTAATCAGAATAATGAGCCGCCACCAGTCAGAGTCATAGTTGATGCTACATATTGTTAAAGACTGTTCACACTAATCAACTAATAATGACATTGCTGCTTCCACGCACCCAGCAAAATCCCCTCCATTATGCAACACAATTACTACTAATAACCTCTGAAACCTTTGCGTGCTTAAGGAGACTGTTCAAGAGATCATCTGGAGACCTATCGGAAAATAAGCCAGAGAAGACAAAATCTACCAGATGGAGATTACTCTTTTGTAATGAACTAGACATTGTTCCTTTGGGCCCATAACATTTTCTAACATCACGAGGCATTTCCTTTAACATAATGATGCATCTCTATTAATATATTAGATGGGGAACAGCTATGATGAGATAGTGTAAAATATTAAACATTTCATTCATGAATTATAGTATTAATAGTCTTTCTTTTAAAAAAAGGTGAGCTAAAGCAACACTCAGTAAACAAACTTAGTGGCATTAATATTAAAGGGGAACCAGTGAATTCAAATTCATGACAAAACAAGTATTAGTTCTCTTCTCAAGGGAGGCACATCTTCATGATTATTAATACAGTAAAGATTTACTTTGAAATGAAAAAGCTGAGAATATCTTACGTAGAGTTGCACAACGAAACACACTTTCAAAGCACTGAGATTCACAACCTTAGGGAGCTGTTCCCCTCCCCCCACGTGGGTACCAGGCAGCTCCGAGGTTAGAGTGCTAATGAGCCATGACAGCCTAGTGGCATAGACATTGTATATCTTGTTTCAGGAAACATTTAAGAGGAGGAGGGCTCTCTCAGAGGTGGTGAGAGTTTCCTTAGGTTAAACAAGCCATCGCTCCATTTGTCACTGTGAAAGTCAGTGGTGAAAAGCATAAAGACACATTTAGGTTGGAACTGAATGATTTCAGACAGGCTGACAGACAGCTGTGTTTTGCTGGTTTTGAAATGCAGATTTGGCTGTGATACGATGCGGTGTCATTATTTCAGGCCTTTAAGGCATTTTGTCTATGTGACAGCTGGTTTCCTCAAGGTCATTTTATTAATAGCCCAAGGTGAGGGCCACAGTAAGGCATGAAGCTTTGAATTGTTAATTAACTCTTTAAAACTGGCAGAGAACTTGCAATACCCTAATCACAGTTAGAGGGACTATTGTATAGAATTTACTGACAACTGACAGCAACTGACTCAAAAGAAAAATTTAGATTCAAGCAAACTTGCTCCAAGGAAAAACATATTAAATAGGTGGAAAGATGTTAAAAGATACCTGTTTCGCCAAAGGCATCTATTGAGAATCTACTGCACACCAGACACTGTTGCTTCATCTTCATTACCACATTCACTTCTTCATAGCAAACATAAAGGGAGCTGTGCTATCTCCCTGAGAGGGTGGGGAGTGAGCTTGGCAATCTTACGTGGCTTGATGTACGACCTTTCATCTAGGCACATGACCCTGGGACTGGCGGCATGCACATCATTTGGGAGCTTGGTAGAATCTCAGAAACCCTCTCACAACTGTTGAGTTAGAACTTGCTTTTCAGCAAAACTCCCAGAAGATTGGTAGGTGCTGAAATTTGACGGTCACTTGCTTGGGACCCATAGCTAATATGTGGTATAGCCTAGCTTGGTTTAGCTGCTAAACTTCAGCCACATATGAATCCCATACACAGGTATTGCTATCATGTTTTTTTTTTGTTTTTACAAATTTTTTCTTCTATGAGGCATGAATAGAGATCAAAGCACTTCATGCATGGTCAAAGCTTGTTCAAGGTTAGATCTTTTTGTGTCCTTTTTCTTTCTCTAAATTTTGATTCTACTGGAA
This sequence comes from Perodicticus potto, assembly GCA_963574655.1. Taxonomy (NCBI): domain Eukaryota; kingdom Metazoa; phylum Chordata; class Mammalia; order Primates; family Lorisidae; genus Perodicticus; species Perodicticus potto. Next base: position 12,416 of record CAUYRH010130706.1, on the reverse strand, counting down.
TCTTAGATCTATAAAATCAGAGTTAGACTTACATAGAAACTAAGGGTGAAAATAGAGCTCTACCATGTAATTTGCACGCTGAGCAGATTATATGTGGTATGATCAGTATTTCTATGTATATGTGTATGTATAATACCTACCCGGTATTATATGTAGGTACGAGTCTGTGTGCCTTGGGAGCATGATTACACACACAGAGAAGCATTTGTGTTAATATTAATATTTTAGTGCATCAGTGAATGGGATTTAGATAATTGGAAGTTGAAACCATTGAAAAAGTTCTGACAATTCAACGGAGCTTCCTGTATGCTTTATATTTTTTTCTCAAACACAGTATCTTTTCTTTTACTCCTTCTTTCATCTGCCCACTTTCTCCCATTCTAATTTATGTTTAAAAATTTGAGAAACATTCCCCTCACCTATTTTCATACTAGCCCTAAGAGCTTAGCTAGAGGCTGTTAAAAGTCAGGCCTGCAGATGTTATATACTTTAAATTGTGGCTTCACTTTAAAAAAGCATAGGTGCATAAAGCTGATGAAACATTTTATTCAAAAATGTATTTGTAAACTCTTATTAGCTATGATAAACATGAATTGAAAAATATCTGAGCAGCATTATTCTCAGTATTTTCATTATTTGACTAAGTACAAAATGCATTTTTCTTGAATGGAGTAAATACTCTCAACTCAGTATCCTGTATGATAGCTAAAACAGGACTTAGCATTACTTCCATATAGCTGACTTTTTAAAAAGGAAACAATTTAGCTTTAGTGGGATAAACATTTATACTATCCTTTATGATATCGAGTATCTAATTCTATTATCTGAATTATTCTAAGGAATGATTTTTTTTATAATTGAACCAGACTGAGTTTCCAGATTAGATAGATTTAGAAGAAAAAAGTCTCAGAGCCATCACAAACTTGAACCCAAAGTACAGCTGATCCTTTTCCATTCCTCTCGTCCATGACAGCTTTTGATCTCTGAGCACTCTCATTCACTCAGGCCCACCTCACACCCACCTTCTTTGGCTTAGCTTTCTAGCTAAAATTCTGCCTCAGACAAGTATTTCTTTGGCTTTTCCTTCCCCCTCAATCACTGCTTCTGTCACTATTTTTTTATATTTGGTTGCAGTTTTTATCCAGTCATCTTCTTTTTCTAAGAAGGGACTAAATCTCTTTAGGGCCAAAACCTTATACCTTCTCTTTTGTCATTCAAAGTACTATGTTCAGAGCTGGGGACTCAGAATCCTAATATATTTATTGGAGAAGAAGAATTTTCTACAGATACAGGGGTGCTTATAAAACATGAATGTAAGTTATTTCATCCTGTGATTATTCAGAAAACAATGGCATCTTTCTTCTGTCCTTCGTTATCGGGCACTTGGACAGAACATCCATTCAGATGATTATTCATAACTTGAGATATTGGAAAAATGTCCTGGTCATGTAGTATAGGGGAAAAAATTAGAATTGCAGCTTTGCTTCTTACTAGCTCTGTGACTTGAGCACATTTCTTAACATCTCTAACTCTCAAAATGTGTTATATATGATGACACAAAAGCCAATAACGTTATATGGGTTTTTTCTGATGTTAAATGAAAAAATATATGAAAAAGTACTTAGTATAATGCCGCGTGGAAAGTAAATACTCAAAAAATATTTGTTGTCCAACAGTGTGAATGTGTTATCTGTATTTGAGTCTAGTGAACATTCCAAAATATTTCATGGCCATAGATAAAATGTCCAAGAAAGCAGAGAAATCCCTGGTAGAGAGAGTTAGATTATTTAAATAATAATCCTTCTTGCAACTTTATAAGAAATATTTGAATCTTTAGGGCAATATTATGAAGTTCTACTAGTTAACTTTACACATGAGAAATTGAGAGTTGAAGTAACTTGCTCAAGGCCATAAACCTAATGGAATTAGTTAAGCAAGACTTATGGAGTTTAAACATAGAAGCAATTTTACTTATATTTCTTATTGTCTCTTTAAACCATCTAATCAGATACAGTCTTTCCATGGCTCCTGAACAGCAACAAGCTTTTTTGGTGACAGGTAAGTAGTAGACAGAGTCCAGGACTATATGTTTCAATAACAGTTTGATTTTATTCATTTAAAATGCCCAATCTCATATAATCATCAAAGCTTCCAATCTGATGGAAGGTAAAGCTTCTTTCCACATCCACTGTCCAGAGCCAGGGGTGTGTAGGAGAATGGGCTGCAGTCGGCTTCATTTCTCCTGCTCACTTCCTGTCACACTGTGTAGCCACGGCTTTGATCATTTCAAGGTCATAAGAAACACAGTGAGGCAGGAAAGGGTGGAGGAGCATTATTTTTTGGCTGGTACTGTTGTAAACTGGCTTTCTGCTCTCTAGCCTGGGAGATATTTAAAGTTTCTTTCCTGCTCTGGCATTTTCATGGAGACTTTGGCGATCATGTCCATCACGCCTAAATATGATTGCTGATGTTTGCTTATCTGTAATTTCCTCGGTCTGAGCACATGCACTCTACTCTGGAGGTCACTATTCCTTTTTCAGCCCCTAAGAAGCCAGTCATTTAATTTACCACTAGCTATTCTAGTGCATCCACTAGGCTTATTCTAATGCATCAGAAAGTTCTCCTTTAAATTGCCACCAATGATACAAGCTTGCTCATTTCTATGCTGCAGATTTCCTAGGCAGGAGCAAGATGCTGACTTACTGTGCCTTATAAATACTTAGGACACATACCACACTCTCTGAATGGTTCTGTTGAAGACTCTTGCTAGGCTTAAAGTAAAAAATAAATACTTCGTATCTTCCATCCTTGTGTGTGTGTTTTGAAGACAGGGTGAGAAGAAGTGTTAAGAGCATAGTGGCAGATTTATCCAAAAGACCCTCATAAGAATCCCCTACAGGCCCCTGCTCCACCATAAGCAAACAACAACATTACAATGTTGATGACAATCTTGATGTGAATGTACTGTTCAAAAATTACTAAGCTATTTTTGTCTTTGCAAAATTTCTATATGATTGATCACTTCCTTTGAAATGCAAAATCTAAACGATGGAGTTTGAATTGAACCCCTGTCTGTCTGTGCTTATGCTTTTTTCACTTTAGAGAGAAAACTAGGTCAAAGGATAGTTACTTAGTTTAGGTTTGAAGTATTTCGGAGTGATTTTTGAAATATGTATATCATTTAACCAATCAGGGAAAATAGTGATGATTCCTTTTGTATCTCTTTTGGTCAATCCAATTATACTTTCTTATTTCCAGCCTCATATATAATTAGAAACAATGCATTCTTTAAAGAGATCAATGACTGGAAATGCAGAAATAGAATCCGCAAACACACAGATTTCAGAAATATGAGAACCTCAAAAGCACAAAAGCTGCAATACTTCTAAATTAGACAATGATACAGGAAAACTGGCTGCATTCTTGAGAAGGTGCCATATGGATGAACCCACAGCTGTGGCAGAAAAAAATAGAGAAAAGAGTAATATAAAATGTACAATGATACATTTAGGATAGATATTTAAACTGTTCAGGGAAACATTTCTTCTCTTCTTATGTAATCTAATACGGCAGATGCCAGAAGACGTTAATAGGAAAAAGCAACGATAGAGGAATTTTACCAGAACACCTGAAAGTTGCCAATTTACATGGATAGCAGATGAAAGAACAGATAATGAAAATAAAGTATATGGGAAGATGAGGGAGAAAAAGAATGACAATTTTGCAAACTTATGCGCAATTAAGAAGAAAGAATGACACCAAATGAACTGCCAAACTTACAAGAGTTTTATTACTACTTAATCCAAGACACTCCTCAATATAGTTTCCTTTGGCACACCTAAATCATTCAATGCCTGAAACTAAGTAAATGAAAAAAAAAGCTGTATTTAAGTTTATTATAATTTTGTAATCATTCATTGAATATTGCTTTAAGATCTATTTTTTACATTCCTTTTGCTTATCAACTTTCTTGAAATTGTCGACTGCTTCCATGCTGGGACGCAGACCTCAAATGGACTCTCTTTTCAAGAAACACTATATAATCTGTATTTTTAAGTGAAATTTCCTGAAATTTTAATGTTGGCAACTGATAACTACATGTACATAGGCTATCGATATGTCACTCAGCTCTTCAATTCACCCTATTCCTAAGAAACATCAGTAATGCCTGTGGCTCCAATTTGTTCATCAATATGTAAATGATTCTCAAATCTGCATCTCTTGCCCAGACCTCTTTCTAGCTTTACAGACCTGTATCCGTGTTTTCGTTTTTGTTTTTTTTAACTTGAAACACAGTCTCATTCTGTTACTCTGGGGATCACAGCTCATAGCAATCTTAGACTTTTGGGCTCAAGTGATCCTCTTGCCTCAGCCTCCTCCCCCAGTAGCTGTGACCATAGGCATCCCATCATGATACCCAACTAGTTTTTCTATTTTTAGTAGAGATGGGGTCTCACTCTTCGTCAGGCTGATCTCATATGGAGCTCAAATAATCTGCCTGCCTCAGTCTCCCAGGGAGCTGGGATAACAGGCGTGAGGATTACTCCACTCCAGGCTCGTATCCACATATATAATTGTTTAGTACTTATTTTCAGACCCAGACTGTAATGGTATGCTTCCACCATGAAAGACAGTTTGCAGGTTTCATTTTTTCCTTTTAATACATCAAATGTTTTCTCATTTATATATATTTCCTAGCATTCTTTATTTCAGCTGAAATTTAAGACCCATCCATTCATCCTCATCATCTGATCAATATCTACTTTTCTTCCAAAACTAGCTCAAGAACCACTTCCTCTAGGAAAGGTTTCCTTATCCCAGGAGTAGATTTTACCACAACCTCCCTTCTACTTGATTTAAAACCTATACAAGAGAGCTGCTAACAGTTTCCCCCGTAAAAGATGTGGACGCCTGAAGTTGTGGAATTCATCCCTGAGTATGGGCCCAGAGCTTATACATTAGTCTGTACCCATGAGCCCAGGCAGAAGGCCCAAGTTGAATGTGCCACCATGAAAGCCTCTTTAACTCTGCTTTGTTTATATCTCTCTCATGATCTACACCCTCTGTGATGATTAATTTTATATGTCAACATGACGGGGTTAAAGGGTGCTCAGAAAAGCTAGCAAAATATAATTTCTAGGTTTATTATTTGTGAGGCTGTTTCCAGAAGAGATAAGTACTTAAATCAGTAGACTCAGTGAAAGAGATGGCCCTTACCACCGTGAGTGGGCATCACCGCATTCGGTGAGGACTCAAATAGGATACAAAGGTGGAGGAATGGGAGATTTGCTTTCTCTGTTTAAGCTGGGATATCCACCCCCTCCTGCTGTGGGACATCAGTGCACTTGCTTGGTTCCCAGGCCTTATGACCTGGACCGAATTCCATAAATTAATTGATTAATTAATTAATTCTATTGGTTCTGTATCTCTGGAGAACAACCTTGACTAATATATACCTTGAGGCAAAGGATCTGAATTTATCTTCTATCCTCTGAGTTTAATGCAGTACTGGATACATAAACGTTTACTGATTAAATGAATAAATACAGAAATAATTTTTTTTTCCTGGTACTGTGTTAAAGATTGCAGATACAAAGACTGAGGAGGCTGGGTGCCATGACTCACTCCTGTGATCCTAGCACTCTGGGAGGCCCAGGCAGATGGACTGCATGACCTCACAGGTTCAAGACCAGCCTGAGCCAGAACAACACCTCGTACCTAAAAATACCTGGGTGTTGTGGTGGGCGCCTGTAGTCCCAGCTAATTGGGAGGCTGAGGCAAGAGAATCGCTTGAGTCCAAGAGTTGTAGGTTGCTGTGAGCTATGAGGCCACAGCACTCTGCCAAGGGTGACAAAGTAAGAGTGAGAATCTGTTTAAAAAAAAGACTAAGGAATCAAATTTAAAAGAAACGCATGGTAATAACTTCCACGTGTGCTATTATATTTTGTAGACCTTGTTTTCTTTCCCTTGCACCTTCTATGTCAGTGCCTCTTTGTGATAAATATTATCCCCACACCTTATTTACAGCTCCATCACTTTTACAAATGTCATCAAATTTTCACTTTGTATATAGGCAATAAAGTTTGGACAGATTGCTAGGAGGCCAAAGACCTTTTCAAATCCATTCATGAGGAAGAATAAGCTGATGTCACTGCGACAGTACCTCGCACAGGTGATTTGTCCTTTGCCTCTGTGCTAATTGCAGGTTTAGTTTTCAGCCAACTAAAAGAACAGCCTAATTAAGAAAACACCATTCAACTCATTATGAATACATGTTCACTTGGAAATGATATTTTGAACTTGCACAAGGGGATACAGGAATGAAGTAATAGAATGCAACAAAGAGGTCATCCTGGGGCAGTATTTAGTTGGCTTTGAAAGATATTAGTTAGCAATGAATTTGAATTTTTAAAGACCTATTTAAAATGCTTCAAAACAATAGACAATTCTTTTCCACCTCCCTCTTTTACTAGATACCTGTTAAGTAGTAAGAGGACTTAGTGGGAAGATCATTTGTAAGAAATCATACTGCTTTTGCTTGCACAGCTGCAGAAATGCCAGAGAAAATTGTCCACACTTATTTATTTCATTCTAATTCCCTTCAAAAAGCCTACCTAATGTGACATTATAAAACAGAAAATAATAAATAACAAAAATAATTTCTGTCAACCACTGGCTAATCATTTGGAGGACTCTTGGTGCTTTGATATGTTTAAAAAATAAGTGCAAAAGTTCTCGGGATTTAAACAATAACTTGGACTTCTAATTTGAGTTCCAACATGTAAATAGCTTGGGAATCATCACTTTTCATTCTCTCAATAAGAAAAAAAAAACCCGGAAAATCTGCAATTATTCTTAGATCTATTGAGAAATTGAGCCTGCAGAGCAAAGAGTTGTCTTGAAAACTGGACAGACAGGTAGATATCGAGAATCACGGTTTATTAGAGCAGAGCCAGCGTTGGTAGGAACACTTTTCTGGTAATCACGGAGTTCTGGAGGTTCAGTGTGTATTAGCTTGGGGAAAGATAAAAATGATAGAGGCCTCATTTTAGGAGGCTCGCCACACTTCCCCGGGTTTTACTTCCAAGGAGTTCTACCAAGGACTCTACCAAGTCTGAAGAAAAATTCCCTCATGCTTCTGGCAGGGGAATGAGAAAGTCTAAATGAAAAGGAGTTGGTAGAAATTTGGAACCAGAAATATTTTATTAAATATGAAGTTATGGAGAAAAAGCAAAATAGATTTTAACAAAATAATTACCAATGTCTTTTAAAATCCCTTTCTTTAAAAGAGGGAAATGCAATGAATAATTATAGATCAATAGAAAAACAGTGAAATGGAATATGAACAAAGGGAATAAAAAATGTTTTGACCAAAGACAGATAAAAATAGTCACTATATAATGAATTCTTGTCTGTTTATGAATAACAAAATGAATATAAACTTAAACATGAGGCAATATTCTTTGCTCAGAAATCCTGTAAAGGTATAAATGAATAACAACACCAAGAGTTAGCAGGGAGCAAGAGGAATAATCACCACTCTTTGTTCTAAAAGACAATTTGACAATATCTTCCAAAAGCCTTCAAAAATCTACTAACCTATTGAACCAAGCATTCTATTCCTAGGAGTTTAACTTAAGAAGTAATCACACAAATACATAAAACATATGTTAAAAATTTACAGCACTCTTTCTTGTAATAAATAACATTTTGGAAATACATCTCCAGTAACATAGGTTCATTTAAAAGAATCGTGTGTGTAATCGTCTGTTACATCTCCAGTAACATAGGTTCATTTAAAAGAATCGTGTTTCATTCCCGAAACTGCAATGTTTCAGGAATGTGTTGTTAAGTAGCAAGTAACAAAATATTCTCCAGATTATATTTATTGATACCCAATTATAATGGGTGATAACATTTAAAAGCTTTTCTTACATCTCTGTCCATCAATTTTCATCTATATTCTAGGTTTTGAATTCACCTTAGAACTATAAAGTATGTGTCAAATTCTCTTACACATTTGTCAGCTGTGACTGACGAACTCTGGATCGTGAAGTGCTACAGAAATGGCAATTAGTGACTTACTCTGATTTCCACTTTCTTTGCCCCTTCCTGAATACTGATCAGTTACATGATTTCTGCGGTGTGAGACATGTGTATAACGTCAGACATTTTTATTCCACCCTTTCATTCTACTATGCACATTTATTTTACTCTTCGTTGTAAAGTTAAATATAACTTATCCATGTCACCAGCCAAGTGTGTATTAGTTTTCTGAAGTACCTTCTTCAAACATTTTTTTTTCAAGGAATAACTCCTAGGAAAAATATTGCCTGATTTGTGGCGAATTTAGCACGCTTTTTCTTTAGTCTTTCTACCTGAAGCTTGGCTTGGCTGACTATAAAATCCTTGGTCCACACTTTTCTTCTATTAAGTATCTTCTAAGTCTCTCCCCATTATTTTCTGGCACAGAACACTGATGTGGGAAGATCTGAAGGCAGCCTGATATCTTTTTCCCTAAAAAGCAACTTGACTTTCTGCTTTATTAATCAAAAAATTCGTTTTTATTCCTTTAAATTAAAAGAGGCTAAAAGAGCAGGCTGTGCTGTTTAACGTTCTATGCTGATTTTATCTAAGGTAGCCCTTCTAAGTCTTAACTTTCAATATGAATATTCAGGGGTTTTTTGTTTGGTGTTTTTTAGAAAACCATACAAAAATCTTTAAATATTTATATTGTCATGCTTAAAAATTTTTCTGTTTGATGTTATAATTATTGCACTTAGCATTTTCTAGTCAGTCTTTTAAAAATCTTTATTTCCATTTTACCTGATCCCTTTATACACATATAATTTGATACTCCAGGTAGCCCAGAGGATATTATCTTTTCTGTTCACTTCAATTTTGTCTTCCTTTTCATTAATTTCTCTTTTTCTTTTCTTTCCCGTTTTGAGACCGAGTCTTGCTGTCTCCCTGCATAGCATGCAGGGGCATCAGTTGGTATCAGCGTAGGTCACAGCAACCTCAAACTCTGAGGTCACAAATGATCCTCCTCTGTCAGTCTCCTAATTAGCAAAGACTACAGGTGCACACCATAAAGCCTGGCTAAATTTTCTTTTCTGTTAGTTTTTTTTTTTTTTTAAATTTTAGAATATGATGGGCATACAATTATTTAGGTTACATGAATTGCTTAAGAACATTTTTCTATTTTTAGTAGAGTCTCACTCTTCCTCAAGCTGGTCTTGAACTCCTGAACTCAAGCAATTCTCCTGCCTCAGCTTCCCAGGTGATTAATTTTTCTACTTCTTTCATGTGGCCAAGTCACATTTTCCGTATCCAAATGTCTTGCCCTCTTATCTTTAAACTGATTTTCTTTATTATTTGTAGTTTTTCTTCAGAGAAGTAGTTATTTTTATGAAGATGCTTAAAAAATACACAGTAGGATGCTTGCATACACTTTTAATCTGTCCCATAGAAATATTTTCTTTCTTTTTACATTTGATTCTCTTTTCATATTCTTTTCTTAAAATATCTTTTTGTTGGTACTATATAACAGTTTATTTTTTATTACTCATCACTGAATGAATTGTATATATATATCTGGAAAAATAATACATAGGAAGTATCTATTTATAGGAAGATATTTTTATAGCCTTTCAGACTTCACTTCCAAAAGGGGTCTATCCTTCTTTATTACCACAAGAACAGAGCTTCCTTAAGTATGGCTTTTCTAAAGCCATAAGCCAGAGTTTACCTCTGCAAACTCTCCTCCTCTGTTTGCTCAGTGAAAAGGAACCCCTGACAGCTTTTGCTGTTAGCCCTCCTCAACCTTCTTTTATTGTTACAATGAGCGGATAAGGTTTTACGATCCAAAGAGAGTGCCTCATTTTCGAGAAATGTAAATTTTCCTGGCGTTTCCTAAGGTCCGCCCTCAGTAAACTAACCTCTACATATTTACTACACACTGCCTTTTGTCCAGTCTCACCCTATCACACATTTTTTTTAATCTGTAGATAAAATATGTCTCAGAATTTCTCTGAAAGTGGACTTTCTCATTATTTGTCCCTGGAAGAATTTTAATATAATTTCTAAAAGGAAAATAAAAAAGGCGATGCTTTATGCAGCCGTATTTATACCAAAATTTCTGGATACCTTTCTGTTTAACATGCACTAACCAGTTACTTGTTTAAGTTTGCATGTGCTAGATTTAACATAAAAAGCAATCCATAAAAAGCAATTATACACATATTAATATTATATTCCTTGAGAGATAAAATTAAAATTTTCAAGCTCAGATTTTTTTCAGTGGAACTGCTAACAACCTAACCTAGCAAAAACATTTATGGTCACCATACATAGATACTACAATAGAAGACGGGGTACAAATGTGAACAGAAGGTTCTTCAGGTAGTATGGTTTATGATTTCCTTAGTACTTCCAAGTCAAACTTCTCCCCAAACTTTCCACCATTGTTTTCTCTCTGATAAACTTCTAGATGACCAACTAGCTCCAAATTCTGTTTCCCTGTATCCCTCATATACTCCCAAGAGATTTTACCAACAGCTGATAGAGGTTTGTAGTCATGATTTGACTAACAAAGGGAATAATATTTTTCAGATATTAAACCTGACAAAAAATATGGGGGTTTACAATAAAGACTTACATTCTTTTTCTCTACCTTGCGGTTAAATCCAATAGTGAATGCAAACCCTTAATACTGAGCCTGGTACAAAGAAAGAGCATAATAGTTATTCTTAGTTTTATGATTTTTATTTAGTAGGGAATTCTAGCAACATCATTATTTTCATTAAGTAGGGAATAAATAAACTCAAAAATTCATGAAAAGATATTTGAACACAATCTTTATGTGTTCTGTGAAAATATTTTTGTCTAAAAAATACCAAGACACTAAAAATGATAACTTATGCCAGCTATGCAATGTTCTATAAAAAAATGAAACTGCATACTAGGGTAATTTGTTTTTAACTTCCAAGATTGATAAAATGGAAGAGTCTGATAAAAGTAGAACATTGGCTAAATAAACCAGGATCTTAGTCACTGTATTTTTGTCTCTTATTAATTTCCAGCATATATGACAAAAAGAAAAAGTATAATTAGTAAACAAGCAAATTTAAAATAAAAATATCTTCTCAAAGGAATCAAAGTGTAAAGTCACATTTATGTTACTATTTAAGGGAGTATAAATTTTGACAATGTTTCTGCAAAGTTAGTTGGTGAATTATGTCAAAAACCTTTGAAATGGAAGCCAGGCACAGTGGCTCATGCCTGTAGCCCTACCACTCTGGGAGGCAAGAGAATCGCTTGAGCCCAAGAGTTTAAGGTTGCCGTGAGCTATGACGCCATGGTATTCTACAAAGGGTGACAAAGTGAAACTCTGTCTCAAAAAAAGAAGAACCTTTCAAAAGGCCATCACTTTAACTAATAATGTTACTAAGAAGATAAATAAATGCAAACAAAATTTATGAGGATGATGCTATATAAAAGAATATTTTATAATAAAATTTGGGAAAAAACCCAAATGCTAAATTCCAAAGGAATTGTTACAAATATGTAGCATATCTGTTTAATAGAATGTCAAAAGGTCATTGAAATACAATGTGAAACATTTTTCCGTGTCTTGAAAAATGTTTCGCATTAAAATTTTAAGATAAAATGCAGAATATATAACTACTTATAGTACATTATAAATTATATAAGATTTATATACACATTGAGAAAATATATTAAAGGAAATCCAGAAAATATGTATAATAGTTATTTGGAGATTATGGGGATGACAGCTTTGTTTCATTTTGTAGTTTTTTGAAACTTTCTACATTCAATACATATTTGCAACTTTAATTTTTATGATAATTAACAAGTATAACTGAAGTATTTCACATTGAAAAAAAGGAAATTTGTCCCCATTAAGCATCCTCTCTTAGTAAATATCAGGATATTTTAATTTTATCAAATATTTCTACTCAATGTCTTATATAGAATTTGTATCTTTCTTTTTTTATTAAATCATAGCTGTGTACATTAATGCAATTATGGGGTACAATGTACTGGTTTTATGTACTGGTTTGAAATACTTTCATCAAACTGGTTAACATAGCCTTCATATTTTCTTAGTTATTGTGTTAAGACATTTATATTCTATACTTAGTAGATTTAACATTTACTCTTATAAAATGCCCCATAGGTGTGGTCCCACCAATTACCCTCCCTCCATCTAGCCTCCCTTCCCCCCATCTTTCCCCTTCATCTTGGGCTGTAGTTGGGTTATAGCTTTCATATGGAAGTGTGGGTGCTTATAAATTGGTTTCATAGTAGGCCTGAGTACATTGGATACTTTTTCTTCCATTCTTGAGATACTTTGCTAAGAAGAATATGTTCCAGCTCCATCCATGTAAACA